>JAQQSY010002300.1:0-13771 GCA_028646535.1 Procyon lotor
CTTGACTTATTTCACTCCGCATAATCTTTTCCAGTCCCATCCATGTTGATACAAAAGTTGGGTATTCATTAGTTTTTGATGTAGCATTCCAAGATTCATTGTTTACATATAACACCCAGTGCTCCATGCAATACATACCCTCCTTAATACCCATCACTGGGCTTACCCACTCCCCCAAACCCCTCCCTTCTAAAACTCCCAGTTTGTTTCTCGGAGTCCACAGTCTCTCATGGTTTGTCTCCCTCTCTGATTTATCCTCTTTCACTTTTCCTTTCCTTCTCCTAATGTCCTCCATGTTATTCCTTATGTTCCACAAGTAAGTTAACCATATGATAATTGACTTTCTCTGCTTGATAACCTTTTTTTTTTTAAATAAAAAATGAGACCTAACCAAAAAGGAATTAGATTGGATTTCTTTTTTATTCTTTAAGATTTTATTTATTTATTTATTTATTTATTTATTTATTTATTTATTTATTTGACAGAGAGAGAGAGAGAGAGATGACAATTGGTAGAGGCAGGCAGAGAGAGAGGGAGAAGCAGGCTCCCTGCTGAGCAGAGAGTCTGCTGTGGGGCTCAGTCCCAGGACCCTGAGATCATGACCTGAGCTGAAGGCAGAGCCTTTAACCCACTGAGCCACCCAGGCACCCCAAGATTGAATTCTTGCATGACTCAAACTTGGCATGAGAGGCAAGTCTAAGAATGTTCTAAGTAATGGCAACATCGCCAAAAAACATGTATAGCTTCCCAAAGTGGAAAGGATAACCCTCAATAGAGGGAAATATTTTAAAATGTTTGCATTTAAAAAAAAAGGGAGTCCATGACTTTGCAGTCACATGGAGATGAAGAGTGTTCACCAGGAATCCCAACCTGTGCCAAGCACTGCTGAGCCCATCACATCAGAAAAGAGTTTCCCTCATATGAGGAGACAGACTCAGGGAGGGACTCAGAAAGGACACTCAGTGTAGTAAGAGGGCCTACTCATTAAGCCAACATAGCCACGTGTCAGCAGGTAAAACAGACAAGAAGGGAAGTGAGGCTGGGCTGGGCTAAGCCTTGGATGAATCAATCCTTCCCATAGGGTGGGGATGGCCTATCTAAAACACTAGCCTCCATTAAATCCCCTATAAAAGGTTCTTGTCCTGCTGACCTGGTACTCCATACATCGCCTAACTGCCACTTGCTCATCTTGTCTGTGCATTAGGTAAGTGCCCTCCTGAGAAACCTCTTTCTCATTCTGTGTCTTGGTGATCCGAGCTCATAAAACCAGGCTGTCAGATCCAGGACGTAGCTCTGTGGTGCCAAGTGTGGGCAGAAAGTATCCGCTCTGATGGCCTCAGGCCAACTGGGTGTGTGCACATGGAAAAAGATGTGCTTCTGAAGCCATGGGGCTTTTTCCTTCTCCCCTCTGGCTAGCCTAGCAGCAGCTTCTCCCACCAAAGCATGTTTTAGCAGCAGCAATGGAATCACACATGTGCCTTTCTGTACATCAAATATGTCTTATTCTTAAGGTTCTGGAAGCCTCCTTGCAGTGCTCAGTCTGTGAGGCCAGAACAGGTTACTCCTGCCAACCTGGCAATAGGCTTGAAACTTGTCACAGAGGAAGAAGCTTGCTTACATGGCTGTCTTCCTCCACCTCAGGGCCATATTTAGGCAAGATGAGTTTATAGATTTATCCAAAGGGATCTGAAGTGTAACTAAAAAGTCATATTATTTTTACTATTTATAGGTCAGTATTAAGATTTGTCATGTGGTTAAAAAAAAAAAAAAAGATTTGTCATGTGGTAAACAACAAAAACCAGGATCTTTGCATTTCTCTGTTGGGGTACAATATTCTGAGTTTTGTACCTTGATGTACAAAAGCATAGTCTGCCTGAAATTTTTGGCTACTGGGGGGTAGAAAGGACACCCCCTGAAGAGCCCACCTGAGACCTGTAGCCTTTAGCCACATTGTTCCACCTTCCTCAGTGCCAGGTCTTCCTCCTTCCTCCCTCCTTTCATTCTCCTACCTCTGTACCCAGGCCTTTCTTCTCTCAACTCTGTATCCAGGCATTCTTTCTCTCATGCCTTCTCCTTCCCAGCTCATGATGGACACTTCTCCCAGTGTCCCAGCTTCTGCAGCCTTCTATCTCCTCCTGCATTTGAAACTTACCATCTCCGATATTGTCTTCTGGTCTCTGAGGCTTCTGCTTTAATGCACCTCCACATCCCTTTGTCTCTTGCCCATCCAGCTGCACCCAAGACTCACTTCAAGCTATGCCCAGATCCCTGGCTAACGAGAAGAAAAATCTCTCTCTTCACAGAGAGACCACAGGCCACCAGCAGGTGAGGTGGCAGTAGCCACATACCTATGGGCAAGTTGACTTCCCTTACAGGTCCCAGTGCTGCAGACAGAAGTCACATTTAGGGGAACTTAGGACTGGGTACATTGCCCATAGCTGGTAGCCCAGCCTCTTCCTGAACACCTACCCAAAAGGCAGCAAGAAAGGTTGGAGTCAGGCTCCTGGTGTTCTTGGCAGGGGTTGACTTATATATGCTCCTACTGCCTATCAGTGTTTATAGCAGTACCCTACACCATATGACAGGCAACCATTGACTGAAGAGACTGTCCACAGGATAAAGTATAGAAGGCTTATTGCATTTGCGTTAAGGAGCTATGGGTTCTTGGATTTCTTGGTTCCTCCAAGCTGTGGGGCCTTGAGCGAATCACCTAATTTCTCTGAACCTGTTTCCTCACCTATAAAAGTGTGGAGATAATAAGGAGTACAAGGGATGACGCATATGGAAGTGCTTTGTGAGCAGTAGTTTACATAGATGTACAAACATTAGGTATGTGTATAATAACATCATAATGATATTTAATAGCTGCCACTTAGTATAAGCCAGAATCTGCCAAGTACTTTATATGAATTGTTGCTTTTAGTGTTAACAATAATCCTATCAAATACATATTTTATAGGATTATCTTCATTTCACAATTAGTAAACCAAGCCATGGAAAGGCAAAGCAACCTGCCCTAGCTCACCAGGTAGGTGGTGAAGCTAGCATAGAAGTCTTGACTCTGGAGCCTGCTGCTAACCATGGTGTGCGCTTCCTCCTTATTCATAAAATCCATTAAGTAGAAAAGGAGGAGGGAAGACCCAGACAGAAAGACCAAACCATGAAAGACTTATGGACTCCAAAAACCAAACTGAGGGTTTTAGAGGGGAATGGGTGATCCTGGTGATGGGTATTAAGGAGAGCACAGATTGCATGGAGCACTGGGTGTTATATGCAAACAATGAATCATGGAACACTACATCAAAAACTAATGATGTACTGTATGGTGACTAAAATAAAAAAGAGAGAGAGAGAGAGAGAGACCAGAAGCAGAGCTGAATATGCAAGAAAAGACCTGGAAGAAGCAGAAGAAAACACTAAAGTTGATTTTGAAGCCCCCAAGGGGGCTTTGTTTCTTTCTCCAGCCTGAGTCCAAAGATGCCTCAGTTATTGCAAAACATTAATGGGATCATCGAAGCCTTCGGGCGCTACGCCAAGACCGAGGGCAGCTGCATGGTGCTTACCCGAGGGGAGCTGAAAAGTCTCCTGGAACAGGAGTTTGCTGATGTCATTGTGGTATGACATGCTGGGCCGGTGGGGAGGGCAGGAGAGGAGAGAGGAAACAGGTTTGCCTTCAGATGCTTTGCCTCAGGAATCTGAGGCAGCAGCCACTGCATCCACCCATAGGGCCTCCTGGCAGCTGTGCAGGCTGAAAGAAGGAAGGCAGAGGAATAAGAGATAGTCTGTATCCAGCAGTTGATAAGCAGTTGATAAGCCAGGTCCTTAGAGAAAATACCTTGACTTCAATTAATTCTAATTTGGAGACAAGGTGAAAGGACTCACAGGGGACAGCTCAGAGAGAAACAGAACCTTTGAATATTCTAGAAATGAAAGTAATTGCTGCTTTCTGCTGTTTTTTAAGTCTGATATAGGAACTACTTCCCATGTCTATCAGAAATTTTATCAACCACTAATAAGAATGCATTAGAAACATAGTTGTATCTTGCAGTTGCTCAAAAATATTAATTGACAGGTCACATCAGAAATGAGTTTTGGAGGGCAGGTTAGTTATTATCAGCTGGCATTACACCCTGGGAATGCCTCCCCACTCCTCCAACCACTGGCAAAGCAGACCCAGGACCTTGAGGTAATTCCCTGTCTCTCCTTCTCTTTGGTTTATTGAAAGCAACCAGGATGATAGTCTTAGAGACAGGAATGCATAGACACACAAGATGCATACTCAGGGCAACTTGTGGTCCCACCAGACCCCACCTGCCCCATCTTCAGAAAACACCTGAGCCTCAGTACTTTGGGTTATGTTTTCAATTAATTGAAAAGCCTCATAACTTTGGGTTATGTTCCTGCTGTGTTTCTCCTGGTGTTGGGCTTGCTGGAGAGAATCCTACTCAATTCCAGGGGTTAGGGGCTGAGGACAGCCCAAAGAACCATTATGAGCTCAATCATTCATTAATTCTTCATTGAATCTTGATCCAATTGTCCTGGAGGTCAGAAATTGTGCCAGGCACAGAAGATACAAAAAAAAGTGCTTTTTACCCTTGCAAGAGTGGCAGGACTGCACACTGAAAACGATTTCATGTTAGGGCTGCTGTAGCTATGTGAGTGGTATGGGGCCACATGTGGACTTCCAAGTTTAAGGGTGGTAAGCCTGAAAGCTGAGTGCACTGGCCTAACCACACCTTCCTCAGGGGAGGGATGCTGATTTGGCCTCTTCTCCACAGAAACCCCATGATCCTGCCATTGTGGATGAAGTCCTGCTCCTGCTGGATGAAGATAATACAGGGACTGTGGAATTCAAGGAATTCCTGGTCCTGGTGTTTAAAGTCGCCCAAGCCTGTTTCAAGACAATGAGTGAGAGTCCTTCAGGGGCTTGTGGATCTCAAGAGTCTAGAAGCTTCCCCCACTGAGGCCTCACAAGAGCTGGGGAAGGAAGAGAGCAAGAGAGCTGAGGTGGGGCAGACTAGGAAAGAACAGATTTGTGAGGGGAGCCAATGTGGACAGAGCACTCAGGCTTCCAGAGGACAGGCAGGGGCTGGGGCTCAGACCTATGGTCAGGATCTTGGCCAGGACAAGCAGTCTGAATCTCAAGAAAAAGAGAAAGAAAGTCAGCAGACACAAGCTGGGAGACATGTGCAGGAGACAGAGAGAGTGGGAGAAGATGAGAATCACCAGACCAGACAGAGGGAGTCAAAGAGACAGTCACAGACCAGAAAACAGGACAGAACACACCAGACTAGTGAACCAATGACTGGAACTGGAACCCAAGCCCAGACAGATGCAACCCAAAGTGTGAAGCAGGACAAGAGCCATCAGATAGAAAGCTGTGGCACACAGTCACTGGAGTCCACCCATGGCCAGACCAGAGAGACTGAGGTCCAGGGTCAAGACAGGAGCCAGGCAATCCAGATAGTGACAGGAGAACATGTTCAGACAGCAAGAGGTGCCACTCAGGCCATGGAGCAGGACAGAAGCTTTCAGATTGGAAGCCCTGGCACACAGCCACAAGAGTCCTCCAATAGCCAGACCAGAGAGTCTGAGGTCCAGGGTCAGAACAGGTGCCAAACAAGTGGAGTGGTGACAAGAGAACAGATTCAGACGCAAGCAGGGTCACAAACCCAGACACACACCCAGACCATGGAGCTGGACAGGAGCCAAACTGCAAGTCATATAAGGGATAGAGATGAAGGACAGACCCAGAGGCAGTCAGGCAGTGGTCACAGATGGACATCAGTGAGCCACTATGAGGCAGGAGAGAAAAAGCTGGGAGCACAGGCCCAGGATGGCACAAGCACTCTGACAGGCAGACAGGACTGGAGCAGCCCTCACCCAAAGTGCAGTGTGACAGGTGGACAGAGAGAAAGAGAACCCACGGTGGTTACCCAGGAGTGGGTGGATGACCACACAAGGGAGATGGAGATCCCAAGGCAGAACCAGGGCAGCTTGCACACTGGCATGCCTTCAGCCCAGAGCCAGGAAGCAGCCCAGGCAGAAGGGAAGCGAGGCCTCACAGCCAGGGGATTATATTCTTACTTCAAGAGCAACAAGCCATGAATATCCCAGCTTTGGACTTCAGTGTCCAGTACTGGAAGAAGACAGCTACAGTGGGGTTGGCTTATCCTGCCCTGACCAGTTCAATTGGCATGTTTCTGGATATTAGTTCTTAATCATGGTGTTTCTTTCCTAGGTCTTTCTCAATGAAAACTTTTCTGTAAGGTGCTTTATATCCTAAACTCCTCTCTAAGCTACTCTGCTGTGCAAACACCCTCAGGAACAGGAAGACATAGAGCAAGTTATCCATTTATGCCAAATTCTCCTCAGTTTGTAGGGGTTTCAGAGCTACTTTTATCTCTTCCTTCTGTCCATTACCACACCTATCCTAATGCACCAATAAAACCTTCCTGAGCAACTGGCTCTGTGTCCCTTTCAATCACTATTGACATGATTCATTAAGGGATACAGGGCTGTGATAATGAATTTGACATGGCCCCTATCCTATTTTCTCTGGTTGAGAAAATACTGCATGAGATTCCAAGAGTTATAAAAATGTGAAGAGAGTAGATATCATATTTTTATACTTGTTCATAAATGGATCAGAAAAGTTTTCAACCAGAAAAGGCTCTTTTGCAATGCCCTTAAAAGACAAGTTGGATTTAGGTAGGAGATAAGCTCTAATTCTAGAGTGTTAAGTCTCTCTTGACATGCAAGTTAATATAGGAATACTGACTTAAGGTTAGTAATAAATGGCAGAAAGCCACTGGGGACTTTGTAGATGAGAAGGGAAAGGCATATGCTACCAGGAACTGAGCCAGGAACCAGAGCCCTGGCTCCTCCTCTGTGTCAGCTCTGACCTCTCATACGTCTCACCTGCCGGATATGAACAAGTTATGAGGTAGAAATTCTTAACCCCGGTTTATTATAATAATCACCCCAAAAGTAGTTTTAAAATAGATTTATCCACCTAACTTCAGAGACACTGGATCTACAGGTTTCAAGAGAAGCTTATGAAAACTGTAAAAACTGTAAGGGGACTTCTGCTTCTGGCAGTGTGGCAGACTAGATACTCTGAAGGGTCTTCCACAAAAAAATAACTAGATCCTATATAAAGCATATTTTCCATTTCATTTTGGTTTACAGGAAGTAAGGGCAATCTCCAAGGAGAAAACAAAATGTGTCAGGTAGAATAACAACCCCTAGGCAGGGGAGGAGTTATGGTGGCGGAGAAATAGGAGGACCCTATGCTTGCCTCAGTCTTGACACAGCTAGATAAATATAAAATCTTTCTGAACCCCTAAGAAAGCTATCTGAAAATTGAGAGAACAAACTAGAGGGAGAGAAGAGGACACATTATGGAAGATAGGTGCAGAGACGTGATTTAGGGGAGAAAAAGAGTCATGGAAACTGCAGGGGGAGGGAGCCCTGAATAGGTAGAGAGGAGAGAGAGAGAGAGAGAGAGAGAGAACAGGGTACATTGCACAAGAAAAACACTTCCCCAAAATCACTGCCGAGGAAAATTAGAGGGGCTTATTATTGCAAGTTTTATAAGAAATGGAGCTCGAGGTCTCATGTTTTAGAAGTCCACTCCATCACCAGGTTGAAGCCTGGTGGGTGTAGAGTGTAACCTACACTCCCATAGGTGTAGAGGCATTCCTATAGAGGAGGAGAGTGGAGGCCAGGAGCAGGAAGCATGGTCTGAGGATTCCCTGGGTTGCACTGGGAGAGACAAATGCCCTTCTTGGAGTGCATTTTGGAGAGATTGCATGGCCCCTCTGGGCACAAAAGACCCCACGAGTTCTTTTCATTAGCATAGGAGAAGAGATACCTCCTGAGGAGAGCCAGCATGGACACTGGCTTTTTGCTGGATGTTACTCTAAACTCTGAGCTCTTGCACATTCCTGCAATTGTTTTCAGAAACAAACTAGTACCAGTCCCAGCACAGTGAGACCCTCCACCGGAGGACTAGCATGGGCCTGTGCCCTGCCAGATCCCTAAAATTTGGAGTTTGAAGCCTAGCCAGCATGCCTGAGATAGAACACAGTAGCACTGTGCTTACAGGTGGACAGACAACCTGGACAAAGACAGGGTGAAGTCAGGGCTCTGACAGAAGCTGGGGACACAAGATGGGAGACTGTTTGCTTTTCTGTGAGGGCCTTTCTAAATAGTGGCAGGTATAAATGCCCCACTAAGGGGACAAGAGAGTGGGCTGATGCCACTGACCACTTCGGTGAGAAATTCAATGCTCCTGGTGGAGACTGGATCCACTTACACCAAGCACTGTGTCACTGTGTCCTGCAGGTGCAGTTCCACTAGAGCAAAACTACCTGAGAATTGGAGCAGCAGACCCTTACCCCAGTACACCAACACACACACACACACACACACACACTCCAACTCTACTGACCATAAGTATCTGCAAAGCTTCAACTTTAGGGTAAATAAGATCTAGCTTTTTTAACAAGCAGATCAAAACACAACTAGTTAAAACTCATTACACAGTGGACATGGTCCAAACACTCCCCACTGCGGGCAAAGAGAAAGTCTGCAGAGGACTGACCTTAGGGAAAGAGCAGCTAAAACACAACAGCAGTGCAGAAAGCATATACCAGAAACAATTCCTGAAGTGCCAGGCCCTGGACAGTATAGGACTTCTTCTTCATAAAGCCATTACTCTCAGGAGTAGCAAACATAGCAGGCTTTCCAAACACACTGAAGATAGAGACCTAGATAATATGTTAAGATGGCAGAATTGATCCCAAAAGAAAGAACAAGAAGAGGTCACAGCCAGGGATCTAATCTAAACAGATGAAACTTATATACTTGATCCAAAATTTAAACCACAACAACCACAAGATCACTAGCTGGGCTTTGGAAAAGCATATAAGACACCAGAGAGTCCCTTACCACAGACATAAAAGACCTAAACATTGGTCATGCCAAAATAAATAAAACAAAACAAAATAAAATAGCATAGCTACAACTAAGATGCAAAACCAACTGGTGTAATGACCACAAGGAAGGAAGAAGCAGAGGAATGACTAAGTGATATAGAAGATAAAAATATGGTAAATAATGAAGCTGAAAAGAAGAAAAAAAATATTGGATCACGAATGCACACTTAGGAAACTCAGAATCCATAAACTGTAATAACATTCATATCATAGGAGTTTCAGAAGAAGAGAGGGAAAAGGAGGTAGGTTTATTTAAGCAATATAACTGAAAACTCCCCTAATTTGGGGAAGGAAACAGACATCCAAATCCAGGGAACACAGAGAACTCCCCTCAAAATCAACCAAGATACATTGTAGTAAAATTAGTAAAAGACAAAGAAAGAACCCTAAAAGCCACAATGGAGCAAAGTTCCTTAACCTACAAGCGAAGACAGATCAGGTTTCCAGCAGACCTATTCACAGAAACATGGCAGGCCAGAAAGAAGTGGCATGATATATTGAACATGCAAAATGGGGAAAATGTGCAGCCAACCATACTTTATCCAGTAAGGCTGTCATTTAGAAAAGGAGAGATAGAGTTTCCAAGGCAAAAAAATAAAATAAATAAAATAAAATAAAATAAAATAAAATAAAATAAAATAAAATAAAATAAAATAAAATAAAATAAAATAAAATAAAATAAAATAAAATATAAAATAAAATAAAATAAAATAAAATAAAATAAAATAAGAGTTTGTGATGACTACACCGGTCTGCAAGATACACACACACACACACACACACACTGAGTGTGAAAGAAAGACCAAAAGCTACAAAGACTAGAAAGGAATAGAGAAAATCTCCAGAAACATCAATTTTACAAGTAATAAAATAGCACTAAATTCATATCTATCAATAATTATTCTAACTGTAAATGGACTACATTCTCCAATGAAAAGATATAGGGTATTAGAATGAATAAAAGACAAGACCCATCAATATGTTGCCTACAAAAGATTCATTTTAGACCTAAAATCACCTACCGATTGAAAATGAGGAGATGGAGAACTATTTATCATGCTAATGGACATCAGAAAAGGCCAGAGTAGCCATACTTATATCAGAAAAACTATATTTTTTATTTCTTTTTTATTATTTTACTATTATGTTCAGTTAGCCATCGTATAGTACATCATTAGTTTTTCATGTCATGTTCAATGATTCATTAGTTACATATAAGACCCAGTGGATATTACAACATGTGCCCCCCTTAATACCCATTACACTGTTACCCCTTCCTTCACCCCTCTTCCTTCTGAGACACTCAGTTTGTTTCCCAGGACCCATAGTCTTTCATGGTTCATCTCCCTCTCTGATTTCCCCACCTTCAGATTTCCCTCCCTTCCCTTGTGATCCTCCGTGCTACTCCTTGTATTCCACATACGAGTGAAACCATATGACAATTGTCTTTCTCTGCTTGACTTACTTCACTTAGCATAATCTTCTCCAGTTCCATCAATGTTGATGCAAATGTTGGGTATTCATCCTTTCTGAGTAATATTCCATTGTGGATTTGGATCATATCATCTTTATCTATTCATCTGTTGAAAGACATTTCAGCTCCTTCTACAGTTTGGTTATTGTGAACAATGCTATGAACATTAGGGTGCACGTGGCCCTCCTTTTCACTATATCTGTATCTTTGAGGTAAAAGATTCGAGCAGAGAAAAATTAATAGAATCCAGAGAAACAGTAGAACAGATCTATGAAACTAGGAGCTCATTCTTTGAAAGAACTAATAAGATCAAGGGGATCGGGGGATGGGTGATCCTGGTGATGGGTATTAAGGAAGGCACGTATTGCATGGAGCACTGGGTGTGATGCATGAACAATTAATCTTGGAACACTGAAAAAATTAAATTAAATTTAAAAAAAAAGAAATTATCACCAGCAACCATATGCCCACAGATTAAACAACCTGAAAGAAAGATTGATGATTTCCTGGAAACTTACAAACTACCAAGACTGAAACAGGAAGAAATAGACAATCTGAATTGACGAATATCCAATAATGAAATTGAAGCAGTAATCAAAAACTTCCTAAAAACAAAAGTCCAGGGCCAGATGGCTTCTTAGGGGAATTCAACCAAACATTTGAAGAAATAAATGAAGCTGTTTTTATTATACTGAAGCTGTTTCAAAAAATAGGAACTGAAAGGAAAACTTCCAAACTCCTTCTTTGAGGCCAACATTACCCTGATCCCAAAACCAGGCAAACACCCTATCGAAAAGGAGAATTACAGACCAATATCTCTGATGAACATGGATTCCAAAATACTTGACAAGATCTTGCTAATAAAATCCAACAGTACATTAAAATGATTATTTGCCATGACCAAGTGGGATTTATTCCGTGGGATGCAAGCATGATTCAACATTTGCAAGTCAATCAATGTGATAGATTGCATTAATGAAAGAAATGACAAGAACCATATGATCCTCTCAATTGATGCAGAAAAAGTATTTGACAAAATACAGCATTCTTTTTTGATAAAAATCCTCCATAGGGGAGGGGGGCAAGATGGTGGAGAAGTAGGAGATCTTGTTGCAACCTGTTCCCAAAAGTGAGCTGGATATCTACCAGAACACGCTGAACACCCATAAAATCAGCCTGAAGAGCCAGATTTTTCACTTCTGGATCTCTACGGGAGCAGAAGACAGCAATGAAGAGGTAAAGCAAAGTGGGAATACTAGAATCGAACCTTATCTGAGGATAAACAAAAGGGGGAGGGAGCCACTGGAAGCGATCCAAGCACAGTAATACCCCAAAGAAAAGTGCCCAGTGGTTGGGGACCAGCATTAACTTAGAGTGCTGTTAAAAACAACTTAAAAAGAGCAAAGGTTCTGAGGAGCAACTAGTGGAAGGGGGTGGTCATGGGCACGGGCCTGGGCACACACTTCCAGGAAGGACAACACTCGCCTCAAAGAGAGACTGGTGGGGGGGGGGCGGTTCCAGTCCATGGTTTCTGAACCTGCAGTTTTCTGATACTGGCACCATTTTGTGGGTGGGGCACACTCCTGCAAGCACCTTAGAGAGTCTGGTGTGGTCCAGGAGCCAGCAGCTTTTCTCTTTGTACAGCACTCTCTGAACTGTGCCCCCCTGACCACAAGACATTTGAGGCCTGTGGCAGGCTCCCAGCCAGCCCCAAAAAGAACATGGGTGGGCTGCCTAATCTCGGGCAGGAATCTGCTCAGGCCTGGAATCCTGGAATCTGGAGAGCACTCATAGAGCCACTGAATGGTGGTGGGGGTGCGCACCACCTGTGACTGGCTGCACTGTGAGCAGAATTTTGCAGAGGGGAGTGTGTATTCTAGACCACCCACAGGGGAGCAGACTGAGGCTTCTCTGTGACATGGAGGTCTGGTTACATATGGGCAGATTCCATGCTTGGACTCTCTGAAAAGGTGAAAAAGCTACAAAAGGCCAAAAACTTTCAAAGAGTGAAATACTGACAAACTGGTTTCCACAGAGTTCAGCCCCTCCATAGGGGGGCAGGGTGACTCAACCCAAGCAAGACTGACTGGAAAACAACAAAGCAGGCCCCTCCCCCAGAAGACAAGTCAAAAAACAAAAAGACTATAACCACAGGGTCCCAATAAAATTTTAAATCCCCGACAACAGGGGAAATCAATATATTAAGTGCCTGATAATACCCTCAAGCCTATATATTTCATAGATACAAGTTTTCTTTCTTTCTTATTTAATATTTTTTTATTCATCCATTTTCACATTTCTTGTTTTTTTTTTTTTAACTACTTAACATTATAACTAGAGGCTTAATACAACGATAAACCCAGGAAGACCTGAAATAATCTTCCTCCCCCACAAGGAGTTATAACCACCCTCCCATTTTATCCTTCTGTCAGTGTTTCTAGGTATTAGTCTAGTATTATATAAATCTTATTCTTGGGGTTCATTCTGACTAGGTTCTTTTATTTTTTGTCATTTACTTTTGTCAGTCTATATGTCTGTTCGTGTTTGTTTACATACCTTATAAATCTTATTTTGGGAGCCCATTCTGACTGGGATTTCTTCTCTTTCTCTTTCTCCTTATATTTTTTTATCCTTATTCTTTCTTTTTGGTGGTGAATCCCAAGTGCTCCAAAACCTTCCAGGGTGCACCATGCCTGGATCGAGGGTGATATATCCAGCTATTCAAACTCTTATTCACTTCTCATCAAATGACTTGGAGGAGGAACACCCAACAGAGGAAAAACCCAGAGACAGTACCCTCTCCCTTAGAACTAATAGACATGGACGTAAATAGTATGTCAGAAAGGGAAGTCAGGCTGACAATTATCCAGGCAATGGCTAGGATGGAGAAAAACAGTAATGACAATATAGACTTTCTAAGGGCAGAAATGAGAACCAGTTTAGCTGATGTAAGAAGCACTATCAGTGAGATTCAATCAGATACATAGTCTACCAGCTAGAGTTACAGAGACAGAGGATAGAATTAGTGATCTAGAGGATAAAATGGTAGAGAAGAAAGGTCAGTAGGAGAGCTGGAGTAAACTTCTCAGAAATCATGAGAAGAGATTTATGGAAATAAATGACACCATAAAAAGTTCCAACATGTGGGGCACCTGGGTGGCTCAGTCGTTAAGCGTCTGCCTTCGGCTCAGGTCATGATCCCAGGGTCCTGGGATCGAGCCCCGCATCGGGCTCTCTGCTCAGCAGGGAGCCTGCTTCTCCCGCTACCATTCCCCCTGCTCATGTTCCCTCTCTC
>JAQQSY010002301.1:0-13770 GCA_028646535.1 Procyon lotor
GTCCCAATAGTTCATTTTTGCCCTTGCTTCCCTTGCCTTTGGAGATGTTTCTGGGGAGAAGTTCCTGCGGCTAAGGTCGAAGAGATTGCTGCCTGTGTTCTCCTCCAGGATTTTGATGGAGTCCTGTCTCACATTGAGGTCTTTGATCCATTTTGAGTCTATTTTTGTGTGCGGTGTAAGGAAATGGTCCAGTTTCATTCTTCTGCATGTGGCTGTCCAGTTTTCCCAACACCGTTTGTTGAAGAAACTCTTTTTTCCACTGGATATTCTTTCCTGCCTTGTCAAGGATCAGTTGACCATGAAGTTAGGGGTCCATTTCTGGATTCTCTATTCTGTTCCATTGATCTATGTGTCTGTTTTTGTGCCAGTACCACCCTGTAAATGAACTTAATTTTTAAAAACCACCTTGTATTCCTTGTATGGATATACCATAATATAATTCACTATCCTGTTTGGTTGTATATTTTTCCTCCTAAATTTGATGGAATATCTTTTCCTAGCCCTAGGTCCCAAAGATGTTCTTCCTATATTTTCTTCTAAAAGTTTTAGTGTATATGTTAAATACGTGCAGTTTATTGTATGCCAGTTACACCTCAGTAAAGCTGCTTAAATTAAGAACAAGATAAAAAAAATAAAAGTTTTATAGTTTCATGCTTTACCTTGAAATCCATGATCTATTTTGCATTCATTTTTGTGTATAGCATGATCTTAAGTCAGAGTTCTTTTTTTTTTCCCCATCTGTGAATGTCCAGTTATTTCAGCACAATTTGTTGAAAAGACTACCCTAGCTCACTGAGCTGCTCTTACACCTCTGTCAAAAATCAGTTGGTGTATTTGTATTGATCCGTTTCTGGGTTCTCTGTTTCATTGATCTATGCTTCTATTCTTCTGCCAGTATGACACTGTCTTCATTTTGCTGGCTCTGTAGTAAGGCTTAAAATCAGATAAAGTGATTCCTCCTACTTTATCCTTCTTTTGCATAATTATTTTAGAATAAACTTGTTTAAATCTGTCATAGTTGTTGTGCTGGTAGCAGCAAAACCTGGCCCCTCTCCAGATTGCCTGTGTGTGGGACTAGCTGTGGCTGAGGCCAGTCGACAGTGACAGTACTTGGTTGGGGTGAGCTTCTGAACCCCAGCTGAGCACAGGGTGGGAGGAAGAATTTTTCAGGGAATGGGAAATGGTTAATTTTGAATTAGATTAATTCTTAATATTAAACAGAGACATGACATCATTTAACATTATTTTTCTAGAAAATACTCCTTTGGTGATATCAAGGAGACTATTATATAGCATTTAAAATGGCATTATCCTGCTTGAAAGCAAAGGAGTGGATGGCTAAGTACTCAAGGACCCTTCTGTTGTTGTTTTCACTTTACCCGCTGTTGTCAGGGACTTGGGTTTAGGTTTCTACAGCAACCACAGTCTGGACTACATAATACCAACACTTTGTGTGCATGTGGTGTTAACGCTGATGCCTTATACTCTACATGTGGCAGAGTTGCAGTTGCTATGGAGATCAATCTTTGGACACACTTGGTTGATAACGATGTCTCTCATATGTGGATTTTCCTGCTGACAGAATAGCAAGTCGTGCTGTGAGCTGATCGAGAGATGCACAAGACTTGATCAATAATTTCTCTATAGCTGAGAATCTCACATTTGAAAGCTCTAAGTTGCACATTTGTTCACAGATATACTAAACTGTCTGTGTGTGTGTTTACTAATATATAGCTTGATACCTGGAAAGTGGAGTGAAAAATATGACTTCAAAGAACACATTATCAGAGGAACTTGACTCCTCTTGGCTATCAACACTATTTAAAGAATATGCTGTAAAAAATTCAAAGACTAGCCATCTTATATTGTTTTAGTAGTCTTAAAGTCAGTTGTCAGTAAAAAAGGGAAGGACGCACAGTTCTTCTTGTGAACTACTCTAATTTGAATATGGGGCCTTGGGTAGCAGCTAAGAGCCTTTTCCTTGGAGCATCTTATATCTGAAGAGTCCTTTGAACTCCAGAAATGAGAAACATTGAGGAAGTAGAAGAGGTGATTTTATTTTCTCTTTTCCTTTGGCGGTGTCAGTTGAATGAGGGTGCAGTCCCTAGACCTCAGCTTAAGCTAAGACAAGCTGTTGCTGAGTGGCCTCAGAATTCTTGGAAAAGATGTAGTTTTAGGTTGATAAACATTTTTGCTTTGGGTTAGAGAAACTTGTTGGTTATGACTTGTTATACCAGAGTAGTGATTCTCAACCCTGGCTGTGCCTTAGCATGTGGGCCTCTAAGTAAGTACTGATGTTTGAGCCTAACAACAACTAAATCAGAATCTCTGGGAATGAAGAGAAACTGTAGCATTGGTATTCTTTTCTTTTCCTTTCCTTTCTTGAAAGGTGAATACTTGATACTAAAATGTAACCAAGATTGAGAGCCACTGCAGCAGAGGCAGTTTTCATCTAGCATCTTAAATTTTAGCTAACTTTGTATATATTAGAATGCGTCAATAAAAGTAATAAGAACATTGCAGAAAGTTTAGAAAGGGCAGTCTTACCATCTATGTTAGTTTCCTATTGCTGTTGTAACAAATTACCACAATTTTATTGGCTTCAAATTACACAAGACAGTTCTCTTTTCTGGAGATCAGAAATCCTAAATGTGTGTTATGGGGCTAAAATCCAGGTGTCAGCAGAGCTGAGTTCCTTCTGGAGACTCTAGGGAGAATCAATTCCTTGCCTTCTGTGACTTCTAGGTACTGCCCACCTTCCTTGACTTGTGGCCACATCACTCCAGCTTCTGCCTCTGTTGTCAGGTCTCCTTTTCAGACTCTGACCCTCCCAATTTTCTCTTATGAGGATCCTTGTGGTTATATTAAGCCCATCCAGGTAGTTAGGATAATCTCCCCAGCTCCAGATATTTAACTTAATCCCATCAGTAAAGTCCCTTTGCCCAAGTAAAGGAATATTCACAGCTTCCGGGGATTAGGACCTGGCCATCTTTTGGGGCTGGAGGGCATTTATTCAGGCTACCATATCAGCTTAACACAAAGATTGTTACTTCGGTATTTTCCTTCCTAGTCTTCTTTAATATGCATATTTTTATTAGAACGTGATCATCTTGCATATACATTTTTTTATCCTTTTCTGCTAAGTCTTTGTAACCGTCATTTTGAATAGCTAACATAAAATTCTGTCCATGATTATACCATATTTAACATTGTCTTTACCCTGTGGTTGGATTTTTATGTTTTTTTCAGATTCCTGTTACTGATAAATCAACCTGTGATAGTATTTTTATTTCTTAAATAGATCCCAAGATGTGGGAGTACTGAGCTATATATTTTTTTAAAAATTTATGTACTTATTTTAGGGAGGGAGAGAGAGTGCGTGCACGCATGCATGAGTGAGAGAAGGGCAGAGCATGGAGCTGAGCGTGGAGCCAGATCCCAGGACCCATGAGATCATGACCTGAGCTGAAACCTAGAGTCGGCTGCTTAACGGTCTGAGCCCTGGGCACCCCCTGAGCTAAATAGTATAAGCCTCTTTGTAATGTTTAATTCAAACTCTCACAGTGTATTTTTGAAGAGTTCTAATTGATTTGCACTATGAGCAATGTATGAGAACACCAGCATCACTGTATCTGCCAATGTTAGTTATTATCATTTTTTTTAAAAGACATTAACTAGGTGAAAAATGTTATCCTGATTTAAATTTAATCTACTTGAAAATTTTTTCCATGTTTCTGTTCGTTTCTCTTTGTGCGTTTTGTTCAAGTATTTCTCCTAGAATGATTTATTTATTGATCTTTAAGAAATCTTTATATGGTGAAATTATTGCCTTATATGCGATGTTTTTTTGAATACACATTTAAAAATTCTTAACTGTTCCTACCTATTTTTTCCTTTGTGATTTTTCACCTAACAAAAGTTCATGGTAAGTATTCAATTCTATTTTCTTTTACATCTTTCATGACTTAGTCACTGCCCTTAGCAAATTGCCAACGAGCAAAGAGTTCATGGACTTAACGCGTCCAGACTTTACTGTATGACTTACTGTACCAAGCAAATACCAAATTAATTTGGTTCTGTTTACATAATTTATCAAAATTAGGAACAAATTTTTAAAATGACTGGAGAAGAAATCTAGCGATTTTAGTGCAGTCCTAAGATGTTTATTGCCCTTTGCTAGAAGGTTTATGCTGTCATGTTGTGTGTTCATGCAGATAATTGAGAATTATAGTAAGCTATCTTAGTCTATGATAAACAGACAGAATGCACTTTAATTACATTCTAATTTATTATCTGGTGAAAGTACCTTGCTAACAAATCAACCCAGATATGACTTATTGGATAGCCTTTGCACTTAGAGCAATAATCAGTATGTAATCATAAACAACATGAACCGTTCATCTTCTAGATTGCTATTATATTTATTACGCTCAAATGCCTGTGCTTTCTTGTTTGCTTCCCATTGCATGACTTATATGCCCCTACCCTGCCTGCTGTGAGTTGGTGGTATTCCGTGCTTACAAATTCATTCTCTTCGGGATGCCTGGGTGGCTCAGTGTGTTAAGCATCTATCTTGGGCTCAGGTCATGATCTTGGGGTCCTGGGATAAGCACCGGCTTCCTACTCAGCAGGGAGTGTGCTTCTCCCTCACCCTTTGCCCCTCCCCCTGATCATGCTCGCTCGCTCGCTCTCTCAGAAAAAAACAAATCAAAAACCCAAATTCATTCTCTTGAGATATGGGTTAGGCACATGCCTAGGAATAGAGTTCTCTATTACTTTACCACAGGAGTGAAATGCATTTCCCTCCAGTTATGTAAATAGAAGAAACTGTCACCATAATGTACTAATCTGTGATTTATTCCTTGCTGCCCCCAGATAAGAATTAGCCCAATTCTAATTCTATAAAGAAAAAATTTGCCCCCCAGGAAGGCAACCACATCCTTTAATATCCTGTATTACTTCCCCTGGTTCCAAAAAGGAGGTATGCAAATTAAGCTGAAACAAGAGCCAGCATGTTTCTTTGCTTTGAGACAACCTCGTGCAGAGAATTGGTATTGCGGAGTGAGTTTCACCAAGAGAATACAGTTCTTTGGTGTAGTACCTTCTTTAATTCTGCCACTTAAGAACGAACAACCTCTGGCACTAGTTCCACATAATAATGTAGAAGTTTGAAAAAAAAAAAAAAAGTAGAAGTTTGTAGCATTACATTACCTCGATTGAACCCCGATCTTTTGGAATACCACTGTGTTAGGTGGACTTTGAAGTGAGGCTAAAGTTTGGGAGGTACAAGACAGTGTAGAACCACCTAAAGAAATTTATAATCCACTTCCTCAATGGAGTTAAAATCAGGAGTAGTTATTGTCTTCTCTATTTCAGACACCCTTTTTCCCCTCTACCTCTACCTTAATGATTTTAATTGAATCTACTGATCCAGTGACTTCAGCAAACAAACTTGATAATAATCCTTATCTGAGAGTAGTATCCTCTTTTTATGAACAAGAATCTTACACCTGGAAGAGACCTCACTAGTGCTTTTGGTATAATAACACTGTGACCACAAATGTGCCTACAATTGTATAGCTTCATAAGTGGTAGAAAGGACCTGGGAATTCTGCATTTCAGTGCTATGATTATTTGATTCCATTCTTAGTCCAAATTTGTATTAAAAAGGAAGGTAAAAAGATATTGGTCTATTTCACTTACCCTCTTTTTCCACGTTGGAAATTTGTTTTGGCATGCAAATCACTTTAGGTGGACTTGGAAGTTCTTTCCATTCTGAAGATTTCTGCAGGAACTATAAATTTTTTATTTTTTAACCTAGGAATTGCTCAGTTAATCACTTCCGTTTGAGAGTCCTAGTTTTATTTGGCTTCAGTCTGAGTGGTAAAATAATGGTGTAAAATCACCTTTCTTCTTTCCTTTTTGCTTAAGTGTTCTTGCCGAGCCAAGTCACGTCTAAGGTCTTCCCTTAAGATTTTGTGATTATGTTCCTTGAATGGCTTGCCTTAGTCTGCGTATGTTCTCCATCACAGTCCCAGGTTTCTGGAATTTCCTGCGGGATATTCTCCTTAGGGCCTGTTCAGCCCCACTTTGGATCTGACTGAGGCATTGTTGGTATTTTATTGACTCCTCTGTTCCTGGAACCCTTTTGCTCTCTCCTCGAAGCTAGACTCTGTGTGCTATCCTGTCTGAATATTAGGAGGGAATTAGTAATCATTTTTACGCTTACTTTTCTGCCAGGGAGCCCTTAGATGTCTGCTTCTGTTGGAACTAAGCCAAAAGAGACCATATTTAGTATTTTGAGATGAGATTGGAGGGAAAGCGAGAGTGATAGCTTGACAGAGATGCAGAAAGAAGTAGTTCTGAGCAGCAAGAGGCTTGTTCTGTGCATCCTGTTGGGGCAGCTACCTATCCCATGGGGCTCTCTGCTGTGCTTGAGGATGTGAGCAGGGCGAACTCCAAGCCAAACCCTTCTCTGAAGCTATAGCCTCCTTTGCTTCGGAAAAAATGTACTTCATGTTTGCCATCCTCTTCACTCTATAGCTGTTACGATATAAATTATTCAAGAACCCCCTTCTATGACTATGTTTGCACTCCATTTGAGGAATAATAACTTTGTAGCTATATTCTGAATTCAGTGGCAAGTTGACTTTCAGGAAGACCCTTTCAGGATCAAATCAGAGCAAAGTGGTTATATTCGGCCATACTGCAATGTAAGTACCCCTTTGGCTTCCAGCCTATAAATTATAAAATACTCCCTAAATAGATCTTACCAAGATCGCTAATGACCACCATATCACTAAATCTACTGGATTTCTTTTAGTCTTTGTTCTAATTGGATTATTGACAATTTCTTTTTTCTTGAGAAACGCTTTTGGGGCACCTGGGTGGCTCAGTGGGTTAAAGCCTCTGCCTTCGGCTTAGGTCATGATCTCGGGGTCCTGGAATCGAGCCCTACATCAGGCTCTCTGCTCAGCAGGGAGCCTGCTTCCCCTACTTCCCCAGCCCCCGCCCACTTTTCTGCCTACTTGTGATCTCTCTCTCTATGTCAAATAAATAAATAAAATCTTAAAAAAGAAAAAAGAACACTTTATTTGATTTTCTTCTGACTTTCTAGCCATTCCTTCCCTGCCTCTGTGGCACAGGCTTCACCAGGTGATTAAATGTTCCCGTGCCCTCTTATCACTCACTCTCTTCTGTCTCTAGTTTATCCCTTCAGATCCTTCAGTTACCAGAAACAATCTACATTCATCTAACCTCACCCACCTGGCCTCCTAGGCTACCTCCCCCATTCCTGAAGAATATAAAAGTAGATGTGAACAGAGATGCCTGGCTGGCTCAGTTGGCTAAGCGTCTGCCTTCGGCTCAGGTCATGATGATCTCAGGTCTGGGATGGAGCCCCATGTTGGGCTCCTTGCTCAGCAGGGAGCCTTCTTCTGCCCACCACTGCCCTGCTTGTACTCTCTCTCTGAAAAACAAACAAACAAACAAACAAATAAATAAATAAATAAAATCCTGTAAAAAAGAGTAGATGTAAATATACTGAATTTCTGAATTTCAGTTCTGCTATATTAGTCTGTCTATTCATGCACCAGTAGTACATTGCTTTAATTGAAAATTTATGGTATGTTTTAATATCTGGAAGAGCTAATCCTTCCTCATTGCCCTTCTATTTCAAAGTTTTTCAGGGTCCAATATGCACTTTATACTTAGTTACTCGAGTATTTTCATTTAGATCACTTTAGTTAATAAACTAAGTATGGAAGAATTGGTACCTTATGATGCTGAGACTTCTTATTCGAAGACATAGTATGGTTTTCAATATGTTCACATCCACTTTTATATTTTTCAGGAATATTGGGGTAGACTAGAAGGAGGCCAGGTGGGTGAGGTTAGACGATTGCAGATTGTGGTGATGAACATTAACTAGACTTATTGTGGTAATCATTCTGCAATATAGAAATATATCAATTGTTATGCTATGTTTTATACTTAAGATGAATATAGTGTTATATGTTAACTATCTCAAAACTTTTTTTAATTTTAAAAAAGACAAATACAAGTTGAAAAAAAATTGCCACTAGTATTACATTAAGAGAGCTCATAGAAAAGAGAGTATTAAGAGAGCTCATAGAAACACAGTAGAAAAATGGGCTAAGGACATGAACAGATAGTATAGATGGCTCTTAAACATATGAAAGAATGCTCAATCTTACCTTAAAAAAGAAATGTGAATTGAAATTTCAGTAAAATACAGTTTCTTACCTACCACATTGGTAAAAAATCCAGAAGTTTGATAAACCAATCAATTGTCCAGGCATTTTCATACATTATTGATAGGAGGGTACAGTTTAGCAGTGTTTGTCAAAATGACAAATGTATTTATCCTGTAACCCAGCAATCCTACTTATAAGATTATCTGTAATAGCAAAATTCAATAGTAGTTGTTGGGCTTTTTCTTCACATCCAGAGGAGATGGGTTGAAGAAACCACAATACATCCTAACAATGGAATGCTATGAGTTGCAAAAAAAACAATAGCTATATTAAATGAAAAAACAAAGTACAGAACAATATGAATAGCATACTTTCTTTTGCGTAAGGAGAGAAGTGTGTGTGTGTGTGTGTGTCCGTGTGTCCTCATAGCAGGATAAATGCACTACATGAGAAAGACTAAGACTGATTACCTGTGGGGGTAGAGAAAATCAGGTAAATAGTGACATGTTGGGAGTCTGACAATATACCTTTTTATTTTATATTGTTTTGATTTAAAAATGCCCACAAATCTGATCATCTTCTCTCCCCCTTCTCCTAACTTTAGCAGTCTCTGTTGCTCTAAGGATTGGAACTCCTAACATGAATAGCAGAGCCCAAGATAGCTTGATTCTTCAGCCTCAACACACAGCATGCTTCCCTCATTCTCTCTGCTTTGGTCCCATTGGCCTTTTTTCTCCACCTTAAATTCATTGTGTTTCCTTCCATCACTGTTGTTCTAGACTGGAGACTTCACCTAGTTAGAATATGCTTATCCTTTGATCTTAACAGTATGTTACTTCTTAAGTATCTAAGTCTCCTTAGATAAGGTTGAGTTTTCTATGCATTAGTAGCACCTTGCTCATCTCCTTTCTAACTCTGGTTTTAAATGTAGTTATACATTCTTTGTTAGGGTTGTTTAATGTCTGTCTTTCCACTAGAAAGTAAGCCTTTTGAGAGCAGGGACCAGGTCCACTTTGTTCAACCTATTTCGCACAGTAGGTGAACATTAAATGATATGATAACTCTTATGTGCCTAGCGTGATGCCTAGCACATAAACATATAATGCTAGATAGATCCTGCTATGTGTTTTGTTTTTAGTAGAAGGAAATGATACTGTTGGTGAATAAATTAGCTGGATCAAATTTAAGGAAGAATTCTGACTCTCCTTGGCAAGAGAAAGGGTTACCTTTGGAAAGGAGTAACTAGTTTGTGAAAAGAGAAGGAGAAAATAGCTTTTATTGCTCTACTATTCTTGGTTACTGTATCTAAGTCAAATTTATTTGACAGAGAGAGAGAGAGAGAGATCACAAGTAGCCAGAGAGGCAGGCAGAGAGAGAGGAGGAAGCAGGCTCCCTGCTGAGCAGAGAGCCCAATCTGGGGCTCCGTCCCAGGACCCTGAGATCATGACTTGAGCCCAAGGCAGAGGCTTAACCCACTGAGCCACCCAGGCGCCCCTAGTAGGCAGTTTTTAAAAAAATAAAGTAGAAACTTTCAATTGGAATCTGGGAATTGATACATACAATCACAGGTCTATATGTGTTATATTAACCAACGTTGTAAAAATCTAGTAGAATTCAAGACAATGAGATCCGAGATGGTACAATAGACATTTCACATTATGGCATAGGGAAGAGGTTTATTGTCAATCACTAGGGTCATATTCCCTATTGTGTGATTTGTAGGGTGTTTTTGAAGAGTTTTAAAAATTATGTTGTAGCTGTATAATCTTTTCTTCCAGTGTTCAGTTATCATAACCACATTTCAGATCTTTGCATTTTGAAAGCTGGTAGATTATTTTAACATATACTTTAAGTGCCAGGTTTTTACTTTTCATATATTAAGTAGATATTAAGAAAATTGCCTTTTTGAAATGCAAATTAAAACCACAAAAAGATATCATCTTACACTGTCAGAATGACTAGAATCAAATAGATAAGAAATAACAAATGTTGAGATTGTGAAGAAAAAAAGAACCCTTGTGTGTTGGTAGGAATGTAAATTGGTGTGGCCGCTATGGAAAACAGTATGGAGGTTCCTCATAAAGTTAAAAATAGATATACCTAATATATCTAAATATAGATATAAATATATCTATCTAAATAGATATACCTAATATATCTAAAAATAGATATATCCTAATATAGATATTAGGATCCAGTAATTTTACTAGTGGGTATCTTTTGAAAACACTCATTTGAAAAGATAAATGTACCCCTTTGTTGATTGCAGCATTATTCACAATAACCAAGATAGGGAAGCAACCCAAGTGTCCATAGATGATAGATGAATTGATAAAGAAGATTTGGTGTATATTTACAATAGAATATTACTCAGGCATAAAACAGAATGAGATCTTGTGATATATAACAATGTGGATGGACCCTAGAGGGTATAACACTAAGTGAAATAATTCAGACAGAAAGACAAATACCATATGATTTCACTGATATGTGAAATTTAAGAAACAAAACATACAGAAAAAATGAGACCAAAAAACACTGCTCTTAAATACAGAGAACAAACTGGTGATTGCCAGAGGGGAAGTAGGTGGGAAGATGGGTGAAACAGATTAAGGGGATTAAGAGATACAAACTTATAGTTCTAAAATAAGTAAGTCACAGAGATGAAAAGTTCCATCGGTAAGATGGTAATGTTTGGTGACAGATGGTGACTCCACTTACTGTTGTGAACACTGAGTAATATATAGAAAGAAGTATTGAGTGATTATATTTGTATACCTGAAACTAATATAACACTATATGTTAATTATATTTCAATAATTATATTTATTGAATTCAATATAAATATTGAAATAATTATATTTCAATCAGAAAAATAAATGAAAGTTATTGAAATATAATTGATATACAATAAAAGAAACACATTTCTTTTTTTTTTTTAAGATTTTATCAATTTATTTGATAGAGAGATCACAAGTAGGCAGAGAGGCAGGCAGAAAGAGAGAGGGGAGGAAGCAGGCTCCCTGCTGAGCAGAGAGCCCGATTTGGGGCTCGATCCTAGGACCCTGAGATCATGACCTGAGCCGAAGGCAGAGGCTTTAACCCGCTGAGCCACCCAGGTGCCCCTAAAAGAAACACATTTCAAGTAAAAAAAAATAAATAAATAAAGCAAGCAGTTGATGCTCCTGTAAAAACAATTGCCTTTTTGTTTTACTCTTTTGGTTTCTGTATATTTCTTGAACATTGTCTGCTGCCTTGCTCTAAGGGAATTATAGTCCTTAGATCCATACTGAGATCTGCATAACCAGGAAGTCTTGTTTTCCTTCATAACTTTGTGAAGGGTGTGCATGAAGCGCAAAACACAAATGGGGGTCTGTAGGCTGCTTGGGGTTCTCTGATCTATTTTGCTCAGCTTGTAGAGTAAGTTGAAAAATCCATTTCCAACCTTTTTTGAAAATTCAGAAGGCACAGCAATAGTGGACTGGCATTTCCACATGGCAGCAATTGGCCGAAGCCGGTGGGTGTGGCAGATGCCCTCCAGGCTGCCATAGCTTTCCGTCTTTCCCCATCCTTCAAGGTTCATCCCCATCACTTCATTAATTTATATTGCTTGCCTGGCTTCTGGTTTCTTGGAGAACACTGTTAGGTTAAGAGTAACAGTAGCTAAAATCAATGATCTATTGTACTCACTCAGTTGTACAGTCTAAGAGGTCTTCTATCCCTATGGCTTCCTGATCAAGGGAGTCTTTGCTCTCCTTTCCTGACAAATGAGATTTTTAAAATGGCAGTGGATGTGTTACTAAAATCAGTATAGGACAGGGCGCCTGGGTGGCTCAGTCGGTTAAGCATCTACCTTCAGTTCAGGTCATGATCCTGGGGTCCCAGGATCAAGTCCTGCATCGAGCTTCTTGATCAGCGGGGAGCCTGCTTCTCCCTCTCCCTCTGCCCCTCCTCCCATTCATGCTTTCTTATTTTTTTTTTTCAGGAAAAGTTTTTAAGGAAAGATAACCTATAACTAGCAAGTTGACATGTTGATTAATGGCACAGAAAATAAAAAATTCCTCACACCTCCACAACTCTAAATGTTTTCAATGTTTTTACTGTGGTAAAATATACAGACCATAAAACTCACCATTGTAACAATTTTAGTGTACAATTCACTGACATTAAATATAATACTGTGCAACCCTCACCACTATCCATTTCCAGAACTATTTCATCATCTCAAATAGAAACTGTAATCATTAAACAATAACTCTTCACTCCTCTGCCTCCCCAGACCTTACATTGGTAACGTCTGTTCTGCTTTCTATCTTTATGAATTTGCCTATTCTGGATACCTCATGTGAGTGGACTTGTACAATGTTTGTCCTTTGGGCTTACATAGCATAATGTTTTCAAGGTTCATCTATGTTGTAGCATGTATCAGAACTTTTCCATTTTATGGCTGAATAATACTCCATGGTATGGGTGTACTATATCTTGTTGATTCATTTATCTGTTGATGGCCCAAAACTAATCTTTTGGCTTCATTGTACTTTCCTATTAGCAACTAAATAGGAGGATAGATTCTTTTTGGTTCATCATCCACACTGGCTTCTTGGTGTTCCTCCTCCCTAATCCCCCCTGGAGCCTTGCACATCAGCATGACTTTGAGTCCTTGTGGACCCAAAGTAATCCAGCTGCATTTGGCCACTAGTAAAGCTGTTTACTTGTATGCCTGCCTTGTCCCACCTCACTTTTCTGCTTTACTCTAGGACTGTAATGGTTTCAGTCTTGGTTCTATCTGACTTTTGGGTTTTCTCTTGTGATCTAGACCTTCGTGCATCTCCCTAGATTTCTAGAAGGCTTAGCTTTCTGGTCTCAGCTGTATCATTCACCAACTAGCTATGTGACTTTAAGGTATACTAGTCTTAACGATGAAGAGTTTGGAGTAGATATTTCACATTTGTTCTAACTTTTGTATTTTGCTATTCAAAACATGCTACTTGCTATCTGCATGGGGGCAAAAGCAAAAAATTATTGGAAATCCATGTAGGAGTTTACAAATCAATTAAGATTAAGTATCAGAAGCTGTTTGGTAAAGGTGATTTTACCATAATTAAGACCACAAAAATATTTCTGTACAAAGCTATTAGAAATAGAGTAACTTCATCGCACACTACATACATAAGTGGAGCTCTAAAGTGAGTGAGAAGGAAGTGAGTTTAGAGAGAGTTAACTGGATCTGAAAGCAGCATCTTTTTTTGAGCATTTTGAGTAATCTCTGTACCCAGCATGAGGCTCGAACTCATAACCCTGAGATCAAGAGTAACATGCTCTTTGGACTGAGCCAGCCAGGCGCCCCTTGAGCATTTTGAAAAGCCAGCTTGTTGAAACTTGGAAACAATTTCAGTATATTTTTTAACTTTTTGATACAGCCACAAAAGTTACTAACTTTTATTACTTTTGTTTGGGCCTCTCTGGGCAAGATACCTGACTAGTTACATCTTGCTCTATCAGAGAAGAAGTGGGAGAGTCCGAGGCAGATCCTGATAGATTGGTGAAGCTGGTA
>JAQQSY010002302.1:0-13770 GCA_028646535.1 Procyon lotor
AAAAAAATAGCTAAAAAATAACTCCAATGATTAAAAAAAGAAGACAATCCGTAGTGCCCTGTAATATAGTATCTCCTGTGTATATTGCATGCGCTCTGCTTTTGAGTCCTGGACTCATTTTCCTTCAGTCAGTTGTCTACATTCATTCTCTTTACCTTTTGTGGGCAGTGTTTGGTCTCCAAGTGGGGTACATTTTACCAAGATGTGTGGTGGTCTCCTTATGAAATGAGACCTCCTGCCATTACCACAACCAACAGAACTGAGGTCCTCTAAAACATGCAGTTTGAGCATTGCAGTGCTGGCAAGGTTTGAGCCAGTCTTCTGGAGGAAGGGCCCACACCACCAGGACTAAGACAAGGGTGACTGAGAAGGACAGATCTCCAGAAGCTGGGAGGGCAGGGCTTGGTGTAATCAAGTTATGTAGTCAGTGCTGCCACCACACTTTCTCCCTGCAGGTGGCCATGTATTTATGCTGAAAGGGAAGAAAAATGGATGCACCAGCTTCTTTGTTCCTAGAGGGGTCTCCCCCATGATCCCTATCTTTCTGGGCCATGCTCTGAGATGAATAAATCATTCTCCCTCCTGTCTGCCCCATGCTGTACTTCAAACTGCTGCTTTAGGGGCACCTAGGTGACTCAGTGGGTTAAATCCTCTGCCTTTGGCTCAGGTCATGATCTCAGGGTACTGGGATTGAGCCCCGCATCAGGCTCTCTGCTCAGCAGGTAGCCTGTTTCCTCCTCTCTCTCTGCCTGCCTCACTGCCTGCTTGTGATCTCTGTCAAATAAATAAATAAAATCTTTAAAAAAAATAAAACTGCTACTTTCAAGGCTGTATCTCTCCTGGCTGTATCTGTTCTGTCTCTTTAAGGGCACGGACTCCACTTTCTAACACCCTGTAGGCACTCCCAGAGTGGAGACTGCTGATTTTTTAAATTCTAGGATTTAAGTTCTGCTGGTTGTAAAAACTCACAAAATTCAGCTCTTCTAGCTTTCAAAGCCAAAGGTTATAGGGATTTGTCTTCCCCATGTGGGCTCCCAGTGTGAGAGTCTATTTTTTGCCCTTCTCTGCACCACCAATACCCTCCCCACCTCAGACAGCTATAGTTAGTTTTGCTCCCAAACCACATTTTTTCCTTCCTTCCTTCTCTGATGTAGCCTCTTTTCTACCTTTAGTTGTGGAGTTTGTTCTGCCAGTCTTCAGAGCATTTTCTGGTTATTTACACTAATATGTGTGTTATCTAGCTGTATCAATGGGACAAGGGGAACTTAGGGTCCACCTACTCCACCATCTTCCCAACCTCCCTAATAATGTACAGCTATGTTTTTAGAAATCTTACATGTACTCAGCATTTTTTAATCCATTAGTGTCCAGCATTATAAATTAGCATGTATAGTTTTTGTGTAATTAGTGTTTGCCTCCATGGTCTTATACTAAATTGATACTTTTAAATGTATGCCCAATTGAAGTACTGGCAGATTTTCACTACTGGAGACAGATCTTTAATTTAGAATGAACAATTAGTAGTCATACTAAATGTGCATTTGCTGTGCTCCTGCATAGGTATTTTGAGGAAAGAGCAAGTAAACTAGTGTTTAAGAGATCAATAAGATATATGAATAGTAACAATGCTTTCCTTCCATATTCAAGTGACTCACTGTATCTGGAGCTGAAGAATCAGAAATAAGAAAAACCAAACAAACTTTAGCCAAGGAGAAAATAATAATAGAAAGGTATAAGCAGTGCCCTAGATTTGGGAATTTTTGTGCTTTTACATATTGAGGACATATATATCTATAATATAAACAATTTTACTAACCTTCTTCTTAGCCATGCAGAATTATAAATATCACAAAAGTCTTCCTGATATTTTGACAAGCTATATAAAGTTTCTATACCCTGCTCGTCCCATGTTTGCTAGTATTTGCTAATTTCAAGGTCATGTGGAAACTCCAAGTAAAATAACACAACACCTATCTGTGACAGAGGTTCAGTTATACATAGGGCATACCTGCTAAATTACATGAGTTTGGAAAAGGAAGTATTAAAAGGTCCAAAATAAGGCAAACAAATAGTAAATGTGGGTTGTAAATGTTCCTTCCAAGAGGAAGCTTCTTGGAAAATCAGTTTCAACAACAGCTCAGGAGGGTCCTAAGGGATGGTTCTAATTATAATGTCACACCTGTTGTTTGAATTTGTTCCAACCCATTCACCCTGTTGGATGGTGTATACACTACCTAGAGATAAAAGCTCTAGGTAAACAAACAGAACAAACCACTCAATTTTTGGCATCTAAGCATTTCTATAATGTTATTCATATAAAAGAGTGCAAAACTTGAAATGAACAGTAATTTCCCCAGCTTCAGATGAAAGGTGAACTTTAGTGGCACATATGACAAATCTTATGCTAAGTACTAGATGAACAAAAAGCCAAGCAGAATTTAGTAATTACATGACAATAACAGCTAAAAATTCTTAGTTAGAACAAGATCTAGAAGCCATCCAGAAATGTACAAAGAGCAACTAAAAAAGAAACACAGTATAATACAGTATTTGAGTTTGCAGGGCAATAACTCTTGTCCATTTAACATTTAATGGAGGCTTCAGACAAAGTTTGACTAGTTGAGAAGTAACAGGCAGATGTGTTTTGGCATTGCCCCCAAGTGAGTTTCAAGCAAAAGGGTGAAGAAACTGGTAGGACTGAGAACAAAGGAATTAAGAGAGAACTCATCAGCCATCCAGAGATGGCAGTAGCAGAGGAGAAAAGGAAATGCTAGAAAAGGCTCCAGCCAAGGCCCTGAAGAATCGGTATGCAGTGACATGAAGCAAGAGAGTAGCAGCTAAAAGAACAGTTCCACCAAACTTGTTAGTGTGTGTGACCTGGTCTTTAGAAGTAGGAATTAGCATACTATGACCTACAGGCCAAGGCCAGCCTGTGGTCAACTTTGGAATGGCCAAAAACTAAAAACGGTTTGTGTGGCTTTAAAGGGTTGTAAAGACCAAGTTGGAGGAGGCAACAAATGGGGAAGGAGATGGAAGGCGTTGGGAAGAGAATGGGGAAGGGAGGGGAGAGAGAAGAGAAAAGGGACCAGCAGTGGCAAGAACTAAGACCTTGCCTGTGAGGCCTACAAAGCCTCAATACTGAATAAAGTTTGCCAATCCCTGCTCTACAGAGCAAAACCTCCAAAGAATCACCAGGTTTCTGAAGTCAGTCTACTAGGAAGCTAAACTGCTAATGAAATTCCTGAAGGCATAATTTACCTTCTGAGTAATGAGGCCTGGCGAAATTTCTTTTACAAAAGATAATTGAACCCACAAATAAAAACAAAACATCCACTAAAAAGATATCATGTGGAAACAATTTTGAAAATTATGAGTGCTTAACTCAAAAGAGTGTTGAACTTAAAAGAGTGTAGATGTTGGTAAAACTAGATTCCTGATAAAGAATAAAATGCACATATTTAAAGGGTACAATTTGATAAATTGTTGAAATCCTCACCACAATCAAGATTATATACACATACATATACATATATAACTATGTAATATATAATAACTACCTAATATAAATGATCTAATGATATGTATAAATACTCCAAAGGTTTTATATATGTATGTATATAGAAATATACATCACTCTCAAATTTTCTCCAATTCCTTGTAAATCCATCTTTCTTCTTCTTTCCTTGCCCCTAATCCAGCTTCATCCCATTTCCAGGCAGCTACAAATTTGCTTTCTATATTAGTTTTCATATACATGAAATCTCACAGTATTCTTTGTGTATGGCTTCTTTCACTTGTCATAGTTATTTTACTACCCATACAAGTTACATATATCAATAGTTCATTCCTTTATATTACATTGTATGGATATATCAAAGTAAGTTTATCCATTTACTTGTTTTTGACTATTATAATGACCATTCATGTAGAAGTCTTCATGTACATAGGCATTCACTTCTCTTAGGTAAACATCTAAGAGTGGAATGGTGAAATCACGTAATATGTGCCATTTAAATTTTTTTAAAAATTGTCAACATATGGGGAGTCTGGGTAGCTCAGTGGGTTAAAGCCTCTGCCTTCAGCCCAGATCATGATCCCAGGGCTCTGGGATCGAGCCCCTCATCGGGCTCTCTGCTCAGCAGGGGGCCTGCTTCCCCCTCTCTCTCTGTCTGCCTCTGCCTACTTGTGATCTCTCTCTCTCTCTGTGTCAAATAAATAAATAAAATCTTTAAAAAAATTGCCAACATATTTCCCCAAGTGGTTGTAGTATTTTGCATGTCAGCAGTTATCAGCACCATATCAGAGTTACATTTTCCTCAACTTTGCCAACACTTGGTATGGTCTGTCAATAATTTCAGACATTCTAATAAATGTGCAGTAATGTCTCATTTTTTTTACATTTACATTTTCTGAATGATTAATGATATTGAGCATCTTGTCTGCTTATCTGATACTTGTTTATCTTCTCTGATGAAATATCTTTATACATCATTCATTAGCTATTTATCCTATGCCTAAAACTTCCTACAATCTATTGGAATTAATTATGGGATCCTATGATGGGGCTATGACTTTATCATAGTACTTATTATCTTCTTACCCTCTGATTTTTATATGAATCTATAAACTCTGTAATAGTGTGCTCACCTCAGTCATCCCTTAAAATGTGATATTTAAGAGGTACAGCTGATCCTAACTTGTAGTCTTTAAGAGAGGAAATAATACTGGAGCAAGGAAAAACATAAAACAGTAATAGGTTGTTGCAGGAAAATCTATATCCATGTGTCAACTAGCTCTCCACTAGTGTACTATTTTTGAGATGACCTCCAATTCATTCAGCCAGCAATGCTACTGGCCATCAACATACATTTTGTAAAGTTTTCATAGATTAATTTTATTTTCTGGAAAAATATTATTTATTCAAAACTGCCATTGAGGTAGTTGAGGAAAATACTTGTCTTCCCAAAACCTGTGTGGGCACAGAGAATAACATCACCTATGCTTTTTTCCTAAATAGGATATTACTGCCTCTCTAGGGTCATTCTGTTTTATTCCGAATTGTTTCTCTAAGGGAAGATAGTTGGTAAATAGTTGGGAATTGTTTCATAAAAAATCAAGGCTTAACTATTGAATCCAAAACGAGTTAAAATAATTGTTCTAAGTTTGAGAATATTAAAAGAAAAGGAAAATACCCTTGTTATGTCTAGATTTCATATATATCTTTACAATATAGGGGAATCCATAAGAAAAATACCTTGCAACAATTATACTTTTGTAATTTTTTTTTCAGAGAACTTCCTCTGTTTAATTAATTAAATAGCCTAAAACTGCTAAAGCTATCAAGGTTTCACCATCCATCAATTTCCTTTTTTTTAATTTTATTTATGTATTTTTGAGAGAGAGAGAGAGAGAGAGAGAGAGAGAATGAGAATGATGGCAGAGGGAGAGGGAGAAGCAGGCTCCCTGCAAAGCAGGGAGCATGATGTAGGACTTAATCCCAGGACCCTGAAATCATGACCTGAGCTGAATGCAGACTCTCAACCAAATGAGCCACCCAGGCACCCATTTTCTGGTTAGTTTCTACCCAGTGGTGTAAAATGATTAAAGTAAAAGAAAAACAGCCAGCCTGTAATATAAGGCTTTGTTAAATGTTATACCACACAGGTAAAAAATCATGAGATCTAATATCTACCACTAGATATGTAGGCAATTGAGATTTAACATAACCTCCATTACCTCTACAATTTTTGAAGTGCCTACATTTTACTAAGTGAGGGATTTTGGAATGTTACAAGTTTGTCTGTTTGTAAATTGAAAAATATGTATATACGTTATTCATAATAATTATATTCATGTTTTATTTTCTTTATTTACTACTACCCAGTTGCTAAATATATTTTTTTAAAGATTTTATTTATTTGACATAGAGAGAGACAGCGAGAGGGGGAACACAAGCAGGAGGAGTGGGAAAGAGAAGCAGGCTTCCTGCTGATTGAGTGGGGTTCAATCCCAGGACCACGGGATCATCACCTGAGCCAAAGGCAGACGCTTAATGACTGAGCCACCCAGGCACTCCTAAATATAATTATTTTGCCACTCATTTTTCTCAAATATATCATAGATTCATAGATATTCAAGTGAGACCAGCCCCTACTAATATGCCTACAAATGGGATAATTCCAATTACCATGTTTTGTAATTATTTCTTTGTCTTTTTGCCTTCCAATAGCTATAACCACCTAAAAAATAAAACTGCTCTAAACTTACTCAAAAGCAAGGGCTATATATCTCCAACATTTTTTCTAGAAATATATAAATAGCTTATGGTTGATCATACTTCATGGGTTCACATCTAGCATGGACAATTGCACAATAAATTCGGAGTAGCAATTTTATTTTTCATTAAATAATCAATACTCTCACTTCTACAACACTCAGTGTCATGCCTTTCAAAATTGGACTCTAATTTTCGTACTGACTTTGTAAAAAAAATAATAATAATACTTCAACACAGCAAAAAGTAATTTAATGTCTACTTTTTACCAAACACTATGCTCAGCCCTGAAAATACTGGAGTGAAAAAGCAGCCCTTCAATTCACTGAATTTACAAACCAGAGGAGGAAAGACAATCATCAGGCAATTATACTACTCTATAATAAACACCATGAAAAGGACAAGTTCCAAATCCATGGGAGCAACTAATTGTCTTATGTTGTTCAAGGAAATCATTCTCAAAGAATTAACGTCTAAACTTAAACAAAAAGACTGATTGAGAGCTTTCCATGTGAAAAGGAATAGAATTTAAAGGGGTGTACTTGAAGTATTAAAACACAGTTGCAGCATAAAGGGGATGTGTGGGAGACAAGATAAAACTTGTATGTTATACTAAAATATTTGTACTGTATTTGAAATCAGTAAAATCTAAAAGTTAAAGCAAAAGAGGGACACAACCAAAATTTGTATCTGAAAAAGATCATTAGCTATCGTACAGAAAATTGGGAAGGATGAAACAAATATAAGTTAATTAGGGAATCATTTTATATAAATGCAGAAAAAATGCATATAAATGATATAAACTAAAGTAACAGTTATAAGAATGGGGAAAAAGAAGAGCAATACAAGTGATATTAATAAGATTATCACCTTTTTAATAAATAGTTCTGGGACAACCAGAGATCCACAAAGAATGAGGCTGCACCTAAATAGAAGAGCTAACCACAAAACTCTTAGAAGAAAACATAGGTATAAGTATTAGTGACCATTGGTTAGGCAGTGTTTTCTTTTTATTTTTTAAAGAATTTATCTATTTATCTATCTATCTGTTTATTTAGAGATAGCATATGTGCTTGAGTGAGGGCAACGGCAAAGGGACAAGGAGAGAGAGAACCTCAAGCAGACTCCATGCTGAGCACAGAGTGAGATCATGATCTGAGCCAAAATCAAGAGTCAGATGCTTAACCAACTGAGCTACCCAGCACACGTCTGCAGTGATAAGTGAAAAGATAACCAACAAAATAGAAAAAAATTTGAAAGTCATATATCTCAAAGACAACTAGGCTTAGAGGGATTTAGGGACTGATCAAGAAAAAAGGTATGACCATGAGGTAGCAGTAGGACATACAAACATCACTGGTTATTTTGGCTTAAGTGTAGGGGCTGCTATTCAGAAAGAGAGGTAGGGAAGGAAACTCCTGGTTGCTCAGAGGGAAATCTCTGGGTTGGAGAATGCCTAATAGTTAACAGCAGCTTGGTGTATTTATAGCGCTGTATTTATCTCATCTATTGCTAGCAGATTTGGGGTGAGGTCTTGTGGGGTATGCAAAACAAGCAGGCTCTCAATGGCTAAAATGGTCTGTTTGGACTAATTAAAAAAAAATGATGTGTAAAGACTGGAGTTAGGCACCAGTGGGCTTTTGAGCTAACAAGTCTTAACCTGCAGTGAAGAAATAACCTAGTGGCAAATACACAAAGGTTATTTTCGGTGATATATATAACTCATACTTGCATCTGAAATATATAAAGAACAAATATGACTCAAAAATAAGATAAATAAATCAATTCTGAAATGAGCAAAGGATCAAAATAGACATTTCTCCAAAGAAAATATACAAAAAAACCCCAAATAAGAACATAAAAATATCCTCAGAATCATTAGCCTTCATGCAAATGCAAATCAAAACCATAATGAAACCAATGTAACATTGCATCAACTATACTTCAACTAAAAAAAAAATAATAATGAAATACCACTTCACACAGGAGGATGACTATAATATAAATTACAAATAATAAAAACTCAGGATGCTATGAAAAATTTGAAACATTCATGCATTGCTGGTAGGAATGAAAAATGCTACAGCTGTTTTGGAAAACCATCTGGCAGTTCTTTAAGTGGTTAGACATAGAGTTCCACAGGAATCCACAATTCTAAGTATATACCCAAAAGAAAGGAAAACATATGTTCACACAAAAACTTATACATGAATGATTATGGCAGTGCTATTCATAAATGCCAAAAAATGGAAACAGCCCGAATGTCCATGAGTAAATGAATGGATAATAAAATGTGGTATATCTATACACAAATTATCCAACTATAAAAAGGAGTGAAATACTGATATATACTACAACATGAACGAATGATATGTGAAGTAGAAGAAGCTAGTCACTAAGGAACATATATTGTATCACTGTACTTATAGGAAATACCCAGAAGAGATGAATCTATAGAGAAGATAAGTAGATCAGTGGTTGTGTGGGCTGTGGCAATTGAATTGTACATTCTAAGTAGATGAATTGTGTTGTATGTGAATTATAGCTCAGTAAAGCTTTTAAAAATAAAATTATTCTTTGAAAAGTTCATGTGATTCTTAGTATGAATAGGTAAAGAAAAACAGAGTTAAAAATAAATTAGATTCAAGTTTCATGGTAGCTGGTAATGCCATTCATTGAAATAAAGAATAAAGGAGGATAAATACCTAGCAGTGCAATTGCTGGACCATAGGGAAGCTCTATTTTTAACTTTTTGAGGAACCTCCATATGGTTTTCCAGAGTTGGCAGCACAGTTTACATTCCCACCAATAGTGCTATTTTTAACTTTTTGAGGAACCCCCATATGGTTTTCCAGAGTTGGCAGCACAGTTTACATTCCCACCAATGGTGCAAGAGAGTTCCTCTTTCTTTGCATCCTTGCTAATATCTATCGTCTCCTGTGTTGTTATTTTTAGGCATTCTGACCCGTGTGAGGTGATATCTCATTGTAGTTTTGATTTGTATTTTCCTGATAATGAGTGATGTTGAGCATCTTTCCATAGTTTTGTTAGCCATCTGGATGTCTTCTTTCAAAAAATGTCAATTCATGTCTTTTGTCCATTTCTCAATGGGATTATTTGGTTCTTTTGGTGTTAAGTTGTATCAGTTCTTTATATATTTTGGTTATTAACCCTGTATCAGATATGTCATTTGCAAATACCTTCTCCCATTCCAAAGATATAGTTTTGTTGATTGTTTTCTTTTCTTTGCTGTGCAGAAACTTTTTATTTTGATGTAGTCCTAATAGTTTATTTTTGCTTTTGTTTCCATTGCCTCAGGAGACAAATCTAGAAAAAAGTTGCTACAGCTGATATCTAAGAGGTTACTGCCTGTGTTCTCCTCTAGGATTTTGATGGTTTCCTGTCTCACATTTAGGTTTTTCATCCATTTTGAATTTATTTTTGTATATGGTGTAAGAAAGTGGTCCCGTTTTATTCTTCTGCATGTTGCTGTCCAGTTTTCCCAACACAATTTGTTGGAGAGACTGTCTTTTTTTCCACTGGATATTTGAAGGGATACGTGCACCCTGGTATTTATAGCAGCATTATCAGCAATAGTTAAATTATGTGAAGAGCCCAAATGTCCACCAATTGATGAATGGATAAAGAAGAGAAGCTATATATACACAATGGAATATTACTGAGACATCAAAAAGAATGAAATCGGGCCACTTCCAACACTGTGGATGGGGCTAGAAAGTATTATGCTAAACAAAATAATTCAATCAAAGAAAGACAATTATCCTATGATCGCACTCATATGTGGACTTTAAGAAATAAAGCTGATTAACTTTAGGGGCGTGGGGAAGAGAGAGAAAACAGAAAATAGACTTTTTTTTTAATTTTTATTAACATATAATGTATTATTTGCCCCAGGGTACATGTCTGTGAATTGTCGGGCTTACACATTTCACAGCAGTTAACAGCACATACCCTCCCCAATGTCCATAACCCAGCCACACTATCCCTACCCATCTACCTGCCAGGCACCCCCAATTCGTTTCATGAGTTTAGAAGCCTCTTATGGTTTGTGTCCTTCCTGATCCCATCTTGTTTCATTTCTCTCCCTAAGCCCCCCCACGACCCCTCGCCCTGCCTCTCAAATTCTTCATATGAGAGAGATCATGTGATAATTGTCTTTCTCTGACTGACTTACTTCGCTTAGCATAATACCCTCCAGTTCCATCCACGTCCTTGCAAATGGCAACATTCCATTTCTCTTGATGGCTGCACAATATTTCATTGTATATATATATACCACCTCTTAATTATCCATTCATCTATTGATGGACAGCTAGGTTCCTTCCATAGTTTTGCTCTTGTGGACATTGCTGCTATAAACATTTGGGTGCACGTGCCCCTTCAGATCACTACATTTGTATCTTTAGGGTAAATAACCAGTACTGTGATTGCTGGGTTGTAGGGTAGCTCTATTTTGAACTTTTTGAGGAACCTCCATACTATTTTCCAGAGTGGCCGTACCAGCTTGCATTCCCGCAACAGTGTAGGGGGGTTCCCCTTTCTCCACATCCTTGCCAACATCTGTCATTTCCTGACTTGCTAATTTTAGCCATTCTGACTGGCGTGAGGTGGTATCTCACTGTGGTTTTGATTTGTATTTCTCTGATGCTGAGTGATGTGGAGTACTTTTTCATGTGTCTGTTGGCCATTTGGATGTCCTCTTTGCAGAAATGTCTGTTCATATCTTCTGCCCATTTCTTGATCAGATTATTTGTTATTTGGGTGCTGAGTTTGAGAAGTTCTTTATAGATTTTAGATACTAGCCCTTTATCTGGTATATCATTTGTGAATATCTTCTCCATTCTGTCAGTTGTCTTTTGGTTTTCTTGACTGTTTCCTTTGCTGTGCAAAAGTTATGATCTTGATGAAGTCCCAATAGTTGATTTTTGCCCTTGCTTCCCTGCCTTTGGAGATGTTTCTAGGAAGAAGTTGCTGCGGCTGGGGTCAAAGAGGTTGCTGCCTGTGTTCTTCTCCAGGATTTTGATGGAGTCCTGTCTCACATTGAGGTCTTTGATTCATTTTAAGTCTATTTTTGTATGCAGTGCAAGGAAATGGTCTAGTTTCATTCTTCTGCATGTGGCTGTCCAGGTTTCCCAACACCCTTTGTGGAAGAGACTGTCTTTTTTCCACTGGATATTCTTTCATGCCTTGTCAAAGATTAGTTGACCATAGAGTTGGAGGTCCATTTCAGGGCTCTCTATTTTGTTCCATTGATCTATATGTCTGTTTTTATGCCAGTACCACACTGTCTTAATGATTATAACTTTGTAATAGAGCTTGAAGTCTGGAATTGTGATGCCGCCTACTTTGGCTTCCTTTTTCAACATTCCTCTGGCTATTCATGGTCTTTTCTGGTTCCATATAAATTTTAGGATTATTTGTGCCATTTCTTTGAAATAAATTGATGATATTTTGATAGGGATTGCATTAAATGTGTAGATTGCTTTAGGTAGAATAGATATTTTCACAATATTTGTTCTTCCAATCCATGAGCATGGAATGTTTTTCTATTTCTTTGTGTCTTCCTCAATTTCTTTCATGAGCACCTTGTAGTTTTCTGAGTACAGATTTTTTCCGTTTTTGGTTAAGTTTATTCCTAGGTATCTTATAGTTTTGGGTGCGACTGTAAATGGAATTGACTCCTTAATTTCTCTTTCTTCTGTTTTACTGCTGGTGTATAGAAATGCAACTGATTTCTGTGCATTAATTTTATATCCTAACACTTGACTGAATTCCTTTATGAGTTCTAACAGTCTTGGAGTGGAGTCTTTTGGGTTTTTCACAAAAAGTATCATATCATCTGCAAAGAGTGAGAGTTTGACTTCTTTGCCAATTTGGATGCCTTTGATTTCTTTTTGTTGTCTGATTGCTGAGGCTAGGACTTCTAGTACTATGTTGAATAGCAGTGGAGATAGTGGGCATCCTTGCTGTGTTCCTGATCTCAGGGGAAAAGCTGAGACCTTTTATTTCATAATGAGAATGATATTGGCTGTGGGTTTTTCATAGATGGCTTTGATGATATTAAGGAATGTACCCTCGATGCCTACACTGTGAAGATTTTTGATCAAGAAGGGATATTGTACTTTGTCAAATGGTTTTTCAGCATCAATTGAGAGTATCATATGGTTCTTGTTCTTTCTTGTATTAATGTATTGTATCACATTGATTGATTTGCAGATGTTGAACCAACCTTGCATCCCAGGAATAGATCCCACTTAGTCTTGGTGAAAAATCCCTTTAATGTACTGTTGAATCCGATTGGCTAGTATTTTGGTGAGAATTTTTACATCCGTGTTCATCAAGGATATTGGTCTGTAATTCTCCTTTGGGGGGTCTTTGTCTGGTTTGGGGATCAAGATAATGCTGGCCTCATAAAACGAGTTTGGAAGTTTCCCTTCCATTTCTATTTTTTGGAACAATTTCAGAAGAATAGGTATTAATTCTTCTTTAAATGTTTGGTAGAATTCCCCTGGGAAGCCATCTGGCCCTGGGCTTTTGTTTGTTGGGGATTTTTGATGACTGCTTCAATCTCCTTACTGCTTATGGTTCTGTCCAGGTTTTTTATTTCTTCCTGGTTCAGTTTAGTTAGTGGGTCTCTAGGAATGCATCCATTTCTTCCAGATTGTCTAATTTGCTGGCATATAGTTGTTCATAATATGTTCTTATAATTGTTTGTATTTCTTTGGTGCTGGTTGTGATTTATCCTCTTTCATTCATGACTTTATTAATTTGGGTCCTTTCTTCTTTTTGATAAGTCTGGTCAACGTTTTATCAATTTTATTAATTCTTTCAAAGAACAAGCCCCTAGTTTCGTTGATTTGTTCTACTGTTCTTTTGGTTTCTATTTCATTGATTTCTGCTCTGATCTTTATTATTTCTCTTCTTCTGCTGGGTTTGGGCTTTCTTTGTTGTTCTTTCTCCAGCTCCTTTAGATGTAGTGTTAGGTTATGTATTGAGATCTTTCTTGTTTCTTGAGAAAGACTTGTATTGCTATATACTTTCCTCTCAGGGCCGCCCTTGCTGTATCCCAAAGATGTTGAACAGTTGTGTTTTCATTCTCATTTGTTTCCATGAATTTTTTTAATTCTTCTTTAATTTGCTAGTTAACCCATTCATTCTTTGGTAGGATGCTCTTTAGCCTCCATGTATTTGAGTTCTTTCCAACTTTCCTCTTGTGATTGAGTTCTAGTTTCATGACATTGTGGTCTGAAATAATGCAGGGAATGATGCCAGTCTTTTGGTACCAACTGAGACCTGATTTGTGACCCAGGATGTGATCTATTCTGGAGAATGTTCCATGAGCACTAGAGAAGAATATGTATTCTGTTGCTTTGGGATGGAATGTTCTGAATATATCTGTGATGTCCATCTAGTCTGGTGTGCCATTTAGAACCTTTATTTCCTTGTTGATCTTTGCTTAGGTGATCTGTCCATTT
>JAQQSY010002303.1:0-13770 GCA_028646535.1 Procyon lotor
TTTTTTTTCCCTAAGGGCTTTATGGTTGAGACCGTTCAGAGACATCACCAGTTGAGAGTCAGCAAACAGAGGTGGTTGATTATAGCTCTGGAGTACCTAGTGCTCTTAGCTCTGGGGTTCACTGACACTCAACATTTTTTTTTTTTTAAGATTTTATTTTTAAGTAATCTCTACACCCAACATGGGGCTTGAATTTACAACCCTGAGATCAAGAGCGGTGTGCTTTACTGCCTGAGCCAGCCAGGCACCCCCATTGCCACTCATCTTTGACAAAACCAATAAAACCAGAAAGCAAGTAAGACCATTTAAAAAAGGCTGACATTGGGGCGCCTGGGTGGCTCAGTGGGTTAAAGCCTCTGCTTTCATCTCAGGTCATGATCTCAGGGTCCTGGGATTGAGCCCCACATCGGGCTCTCTGCTCAGTGGGGAGCCTGCTCCCCCCTCTCTCTGCCTGCCTTTCTGCCTACTTGTGATCTCTCTCTACGTCAGATAAATAAATAAATAAAATCTTTAAAAAAAAAAAGGCTGACAGAAGATCAAATTACAGAAACCAATTACGTTTGTCAAACTAGTACTATCCAACTAGAAAATATAAATAACACATGAGCAACAAAAACTAAGTTATTTAGGAATTAACTTGAAAAGGAATACAGAAAAAAAATAAATAAAAGGAATACAGAAGATCTAAAAAGAGAAATAAGTGAGAAATAACTTTATTAAGAGTTACACAGAAAGTAATAGAGAAGACTTTTAAATATTTCCCATTTTATTGGTTTGGATGACAATAACACAAATTTATTAATTTTTCTAAGATAAATTTATAAATTCAGTGCAATCTCAATCCAAATTCTAGCTGGAAATAAAGAACTCCATAACATTATTTTAATATTTATATGATAAACAGTTCACAAACATAAAAGTTAAACTCTTTTGAAATGTGATTTCTTAAATAAGAAACTGACAATACAAACCATGAAGAATAAAATTTATAGATGATTAAGTTAAAATTAAGGATTTCTATTCAATGATGGCAAATAGAATAAATTGACAAATGACATAGAGAAGATATTTGCAATATCTAAAACCAATAAAGACTAATATCTAGATTATATAAAAACTCCTAAAACCAATATGGAAAAGGAAGAACCAAGAGAGAATAATAAGTAAAAAATCAAAAGCAAAACAAAAAATTAATTCATAAGAGAATAAAGGCAAAATGTAAAACAAAAATACATGCTTAAATCCATTCATTAATTAATGCTATTTTAAAAGAATGTTGCTCTATATTTTGCATTTTTCAGATCTGCAAAATTATGAAGTTGGATAATGTCATGTATTGTCAGGGTATGGAATATGGAAGCTTCATGCACTGCTGGCAATGAAAAAGGCTAATGTAATCATTCTGGGAAGCCATCTGGCAATATTTGGTCAAATTAAGCATGTGAACAGTATGATCCAGGAATCTTATTTTTTGGAACACACTCAGAGAAATTCTTACACATGTTAATAAGAATGTATATACTATTATAAATTGTGGTAGTGAGGCGTGAGTAGAAAACTACTCCATTCCAAGAGTAGTTGATTAGGACAATTTAATGAGGCATGTGGTTAAACATTGTTGATATACATAAGCAATATGGGTAGATATTTTAAAATTCACTTGAATATAAAAACATAAAATGATGAGATTATGCAGTGCAACTAAAAATAGACATAAACAATGTTTAAGAACAAATAAAAAGATCCCAGATTACATTACAATTAACTAGTTGGAATAGGTAATGTGGAAATCTAGCAAATGTAGCCTGAGATAGCCAAACTTCTCTATTTCCTCTTTGATTAAAATGTAACACATTCTTGGGGCGCCTGGGTGGCTCAGTGGGTTAAAGCCTCTGCCTTTGGCTCAGGTCATGATCTCAGGGTCCTGGGATCGAGCTCCGCATTGGGCTCTCTGCTCAGCAGGGAGCCTGCTTCTCCCTCTCTCCATCTGTCTCTCTGCCTACTTGTGATCTCTCTCTCTCTCTTTCTCTCTGTCAAATAAATAAATAAAATCTTAAAAAAAAAAAAAAGTAACACATTCTTTCCATAACATTAGAAGTGTTAAGGACAGGGGCAAAACTCAATCAACAATGTGATAACAGGAGGGAATTCTGGGGGTCCTAGCTGGCTCAGTCAGTTAAGTAACTGACTTGATTTCTGCTTGGGTTGTGAGTTTGAGCCCTTCATAGGGCTCCACACAGAGGGTGGAGCCTACATAAGATTCTTTCTTTCTCCCTCTCCCTCTACCCTTCCCCACCCCGCTCATGCTCTCATGCTCTCGCTCTCTCTAAAGAAGGAAAGAAGAAGGAAGGAAGGAAGGAAGGAAGGAAGGAAGGAAGGAAGGAAGGAAGGAAGGAAGGAAGGAAGGAGGGAGGGAGGGAGGGAGGGAGGGAGGGAGGGAGGGAGGGAGGGAGGGAGGGAGGAGGAAGGAAGAGTCTCTAATTTGGTACTATTGATACAAACTGTGCATTGCTATTCTTTAGTACTTTATGGAACCTAGCTTTGGGTATGGCAAGAAAATACATGGGGGTATCCAGTATACATGTGTTAGATGATCAGTAAAAATTGGTATTTTCTCCACTCTAACAACCTCCTTCTTAAAAAGGGGATATTAAAGTGAAAATAAAGAAAAAGAGGAAGGACTGAACCAGGTGAAATTGTTTAGATGGCTACTGGAAAATGGAAATAAATAAAAGAAAATTGACACTGTTGCTACTAAGAACTGGTGACATATCATCAATGGTTGAGTGGTTGAAAACCAGCTTTAACTCTAGCCATAAGATTTGCTTCACATATTCCGACTTGGATTAGTTAAAATTCCATTCTGAGAATCACAAATTAGACAAAATAGTTGATGAGGAGCTAAATTCCGCCCCTCCTTGTTTAATAGAAAATAATTTGAGAACAAGTAACGGAAAGAAGGATTTTCTAGCACAATATCTGAGAGGATGAGCCAAGGTCTTAGACAATGGCATATGAAAAATGTTTATGAGGAATATGTGAAACTTTTGGAGATGACTGGATATAGGCAGTAAGTGTGAAGTATCCACTGGGAATAGAGAGAAAAGGCCTGAAGGTAAAATGTGGCAGTACAGATGTGCTCTGGTGGAAAATTGAAACATATGAGAGGAAAATACATTTGTATTGTCACCATTACATTAAAGTGTAATTGAGATTATATTATGTGCAAATGGAGAGGTCCAAATGTACTATTTTTAAATTGGAGATGACCCAAACTTGCCCTTGACCTGATTAAAATTGGACATTTAGAAACCTTTGGAAATTCTCTGGCTATCTTCTCTAATAAATATTATATAGAATTCTGGAAGGGCAACAAAGGATTATTCCTCTGGTTAAGAAAGAGATTGAAATGAGAATGTTGATTTCCACTGACTTTTTTTTTTTTTTTGAAAGATTTTATTTATTTATTTGACAGAGGGAGAGAGATCACAAGTAGGCAGAGAGGCAGGCAGAGAGAGAGGGGAAAGCAGGCTCCCCACTGAGCAGAGAGCCCGATGCGGGGCTCCATCCCAGGACCCTGAGATTATGACCTTAGCCAAAGGCAGAAGCTTTAACTCACTGAGCCACTCAGGTGCCCCAGATTTCCACTGACTTTTTAACAACTCCATCTTGTAGAGACACAAGGCAGTCAGTTCACGGAGACAGACAATAAGGCTATTGGGACCAAATGACACAATTTCCCTGAGAGATTTGTCTGGGACAGATATTATTGAGCCTATAAACAAGAAATGCAACAAGACAAGGATTATTGATATGGTATAACAGATTTAACTAACCCTTTCTTACCCATTCCTTTTTTGGAATATAGTCAAACATTATCTGCACTTATGTGGTGTGGACTTCAGTACACTTTCACATTGTTTTTCCCAAAGGAACATTTAATTCACTGGCATACTGTCATAAAGTAATATATTAGCACTTAGACTTTAAAGTCATTCGAGTCAATTGATGCACTGAGTTGAAAATGTAGTAAGTCTTCCTCAGACAGGAAGACAAGGATAGTGGTCAGTAGTGATGTCACCCATGTGACAAATAAAGACTGGTTGATTTAATGAGTTGATTGGGGCACCTGGGTGGCTCAGTGGGTTAAAGCCTCTGCCTTCGGCTTAGGTTATGATCCCGGGGTCCTGGGATTGAGCCCCGCATCAGGCTCTCTGCTGAGCGGGGAGCCTGCTTCCCCCTCTCCCTGTGCCTGCCTCTCTGCCTATTTGTGATCTCTCTCTCTGTGTCAAATAAATGAATGGAATATTTAAAAAAAGAAAAAACAGTACAGTGGACTAAATGTGTTGTCAGGTTGACAGGTCACCACACATACCAGCAATGGTGGGAGAGGACATAGACCCTCACCAAAAGAACTAATACCTATTTTAACCTTTATGAAATCTATCTTTTAAAGATCAGTGGCCAGAAATGCTAGAGACCCAGATGGTAGATTGTTCATTTATAAAAATGTGAATACTATGCTGAAATTATAGCAGAACATTACTCAGGAGTGAGGTCTTTAAATTTTCCGTTAACTCAGGTACTATGTATATAGGACAACTTATATTTTTCATGGTTTACTTTCATTCATGCCAGGAATGAAGGGCCAACACTATGTCCTCCCTATTGGGGATAAGTGATAAGTTTTGCTTAATGATAACTGGAAGCCCAAGTTGGAAAGAGCTTGATTTATCATATCTGAGATGTAGTTATCTCTGGCAACAGAATCCAGAATTTAATGAACATTGGCTTCTAGGAAAATTGCAGGCATTAGACATGTCCTTTCTATGGAGAAAGAATGGAAAATGATACTGTATCATGCATGGGTGTTAAGCTTTTAAAAATCTCTCTGCCATGGCTGTAATATATAATAAAATTAGGTCAATTCTAATTGAGTAAATGAAAATAGATATTATATAGAGTATGATCTCAAGTACTGGAATAAATTTGGGTGGACTATTTTGAAAACGTTAAATGTTATAATACCTATGGAAAATGGCCAGAAAAAATAAGTATATTTGGTCTTAGAGGATTATAAATACAATTAATCACTCCATCTGTACATGTAAAAAGTTTCAAATAATTGTGGATTAAAACAAAAAGAGAATATTCTCATAAAAGTAATCCAAATATCGGGGCACCTGAGTGGCTCAGTAGGTTAAAGCCTCTGCCTTCGGCTCAGGTCATGATCTCAGGGTCCTGGGATCAAGCCCCGCATTGGGCTCTCTGCTCAGCAGGGAGCCTGCTTCCCCACCCCCTCCTGTCTGCCTCTCTGCCTACTTGTGATCTCTCTTTCTCTGTCAAATAAATAAATAAAATCTTAAAAAAATAATAAATAAAAGTAATCCAAATATCTATTAAGGGATATGGTCACAATTAAAAAGATTTATGTAAGGAATTTACACTCACCGGTTACTAGAGAATATAGGGTTAAGAGTATATTGATTCCTTTGTAATACATTGCTGTCTTTGTTAACAATCTATTTGCCTAGTGTTTAATCAGCTTAAGAATCTCCAGTTATATTTAATAATTTGTTGTTTCCTAAGTATGTCATGCTTGCCCTTACCTCCAGGCCTCTCTATCACTAAGGTAGTTCCTAAAAAAGCCCTGGTCTTTTTGCCTCACCATGTCTTAAACATTCTTCAAATTAACTCCTCATGGAAGATTTTCTTATCCCTTAGTTTGGGTTATATGTGTTTTTTATTTGCTTCTTTATAACTATAATCAATTGTAGTCCAAATTCCCATTTACTTGTTCATCTTGATTTTTAGACCAGAGTGCCACTGTGTAATTCACAGACTACAGCACCAAAATCCCATGGGAGGTAATTTTTAAAAAATATGTCCTAGGTTCTTACCTTAGACTTATTAAATGAGAAACTCTAGAGCCTAGGAATTGGCTCTGATGATTTTTATGAACACTAATATTTGAAAAACCTGTATTCTGCTCTCTGCTCTCCTAGATAGCCTACTGACTAAGCTTTATGGCATAAAGTCCAATAAGACTATAGAATGTCAACCCTGCCTCTGATACCAATTAGTTGCCTACTAGAGCAGACTTCTCAAACATAAGTATTTTATTACTCCTTTAATAGGAATAATAATAACAACAATAATAAAGTAGCATAGGCCACAGTGTGTGTTTGAATTATTTATTATACCATTTTCTGTGTTTTAGGCACAATCACAAATCTAGGTATGAAGTTACTGTGATTTAAATTTTTCTATTACTGCAAATCAAAAAAATTAATAATTATATACAAATAAAAATGGAAAAACAAATATTAAAATTATCAATGTTAATTCAGTGGAATAACTATTTCATTAACATTAAATTACTGAATGCAAAATAAATCTGATAAAATTGACAATTGGACACAGCTTCTTTGGAGTTTATCATGATTAACACTGAGCCTTATGATGGTTCTTTTTTTATAATCAAGATTTCATTCGTTCATTTGAGAGAGAGAGAAAGAGCACAGAGGGAGAACGAGAGGGAGAAGCAGACTCCCCACTGAGCTACCACTGGATTCCAGGCCCAGGGCCCTGGGACCACGTCCTCAGCTGAAGGCAGATGCTCAAGTGCCTGAGCCACTCAGGCGCCTGACCTTATGATGGTTCTAAGTTTTACCCAATTTTTAAAATATGAAGTACCAAGAAACTTTCTTTTGGATGGAACAACACAATAGATTTTGGTCTTTCTTGGCCAGAATACTTACTTATTTGCCAAAGTATTTTTTATTAATCGTTTTAATATTTAAATTTTTTAATTAAAGTTTTGTTTTGTTTTAAGGGCTACTGGCATTTTACAGGAGGCCCATGTGGGACTGGAAGGCAGGACTGTCACCATGAGCTCTGCCAAAGAATAGGGTTGTGGGTACACCTGCTGAGAAGGGTCTGGAGTCCCACATTATAGTCTCCCCATCCATAGCGAGCAGGTCACCTTGGCATTTCCAGCTCCTGAGCTCCTCCGAGGCTGGGGAGAGCAGAGCAGAGCAAAGCAGTGGAGGGGGGCTAGAACCAAATGTGCAAGATTCAAGAACCACTCAGTGCCCAACCAAACCCCTAGCCTGGCCTCCTTTTAAGGGATGGCTGTAGGAAGGAGTCTGCCAGGCATGGACTGGCCTACGACAGTATAAGACATGGAAGTGACATGTATGTCAGTATAAGAATGACAGTATAAGAATGGAAGTGGAAACCAAAAGGGCTCTCAGGAAAGGAAGCACAGGAACAGAGAGAAGGCCATGAGAGTGGGAGAGTTCCCAGAAGGGGGCAGGGCTGACAGAGGGGCGGGCCGGCCACATCTGGATGGCTCTAAGCAGGGTGGAACCACTTCTGCACAACTGCCCACTGTTCCAGTACCTGGGGTTCGCCTCCAAGGAGTTGCTCCCACTGTTCTCACACAGGTCCTCAGGGAGCAGCAGAAAAAGGGGAGGAGATGGCAGAGGGCCCTGGCAGGGCAGTGGTTCTTTTCCCCAACTTAATTCCCAGCCACCAGCCAGTTGATCCTGATGTTTACAAGTGTAAACATCTCGCCCACTATCGCTCACAATTTTCCCGGCATAGTGTTGTGCCCGAGGTTGGCTCTCCCTGCCCACTGGGGCCCACCTGCTGGTTCCAAAGTCCTAAGTTCAAGGAGCACTCATAGAAGCAGATGGCCTGGATGAAGGGCTTCTAACAGCTTGGGGTCATGAGTCTGCAGTGAACCAAACTAAAGTTGTAGAGCAGGGACACAAGCAGGTAGGCTTCCCAGTTTGTGTTAACCATGCAGCCAACTCAGCAGGCTGAGTTGAGAAGGTGAGAGTCTATGCAGATTAAGGCAGCTCGAGTTTTAAGGCTGAATACTGGTAATAAGTAAACTATACATGAAAAGAGCCTCAGAGATAAGTAGAGAATCCCTCTCAGGTACCCACTTGGGTACTAATCTACCCGTGTTTAAGGAAAATACAGGAGGCTGGGAAAAGAAGCACCTGAAACATGTTTAGAGAAAACAATTTCCAGAGCTCAAACATAGCAATGAGTAGTTTGTGTTATACCCAGGTGGGAAAATGTTATAAATCTTGGGCCATTGAGTAGAGTACTAAGAAAGGTATTGCCTCATTAGTGAAGTAAAATTGGCCCAAGACTAAAGACTTGTTCTGGCCCTAGGTAAGGTTCAAACTACTTCCAAGTAAACCCAGCTGGGTTGAAATCAAACTAAAGAATATTTTTAGATATGTAGAAACATTAAGTTCTCAACAAAGTAAAATTCAGTGTCTGGCATTCAATCAGAAATTACCAGGCAAGCAAAAAAGGATGAAAATATGACCCAAAGAGGAGAAACTAAACCAAAGAGACCAGAAATGACACCAAAATGAACTATGGGCTGAATATCATTACATATATATGCCAAACCATGTCTATGGTGCTTTTGCATTTATTTACATAAACTATTGCCACAGCAACATGTAAACTGTTTAAATGTCTCTTTCAATAATGAAGTTTCAGATGTTCAATCTCTATTGAAAATCTACCATTTAAAGATAAATTGCAGGTAAAATCAAGGGGGGAATACCATCTAAGTTTACCATGCAGTTGTTTACCAAAAATAGAGGAGGAGAGTTTTAAATTTTGCTCTTGGATTTAAGTCACGGTACTATATAGAAGTTCTATGAAATCAGTATGGAAGTTCAATGTTGCTTTTTTTGTTCAGTATTTCGAAAAGTGTTTAAGACATTTCTTTAAATTATGTACAATCCAAGATGTGGTGTTTTGTAGGGATCACAAGAGCAGCTTTCCATAATTTTTTCTGTTGTTTATCACAATTGTTATTTAAAGAATGAGGTATTTTTGTATGAAACATTATGACCATTTTCTCTTAGTTTAAATAAACTCCAAGGTAACTGGACTTTTAAAGCAAAAAGAAAAAAAATATTGTCATGTGTTTGGGAAATTTTTATAGTCTCACTTGCTATTAAATTTTTAGTTTTATAATAATCCCTTAAGCATATAATTTTTAGTTATTATTATTTGATGGATGTGCCTTTAACTGCACCCTTAAGAAACAATAGTGATGATTGAGATTTTACTTCTGTTATTTTATCTTATTACAACCCATTTGGGAAATGGCAAGTTATTGTTTTTATTTTCCTAATCCAGTACTTTTCTTCTGCTACACTTTAATAAATGGCTCCTTTAGACTATTGATTGCTACTATCAGCAATCTACATTTATCACAGCTGCATTACTGTTTTCGATTGCACAGTAATTTGCTCCTCATTTATTTCATTTTGTAACACACAAAAACTAAAAATCATAAATACCTGGTAATCAGAGACCATATAAAGTGCATATTTAATGTGATATTATTTTTATAACCATTTTATTCAAAACATAAACAGATTTAAAATATAGATATTCATAACAGTGGAACAAAATTTTTAAAAATAGGGTTAAGTGACTGAAAATGAAATGTTCCAAGGTGTTACCACTGGTGATAAAAAGCAAACTAACAATATATCTCTATTTTAACATACTTTATGCTGCCAAATATATTGAGGTTTGCTAGGCTGGCCTAATTCCACTTACTTCTCATTCCTTACTCTATGACTTTTTCCTTTGAGTCACTGAGTTAGCCCCATCCTTCTAATTTTGCTTAAGTTAGCCAAAGTTAGGTCCTGTTGATTGCAGCCAAAGAAATCTTGACACAGGGTTTTCAGACCATCAACATTCAATCATTATTTTACATGTTTTATGCTAGATATTTTGTTAATTTTACGTGATATTCAAGAATAAATAGAGCATACATTTTAAGGAACTTATAGTAGAGATTTTTAAGTATAAATTTGTATAATGAGCATTTAAATCATAATACTTCAGATAAAATTCTAAAAGATTTTTGACAAAATTCCTAAACCACTGTTCATAATGAAAGTCTATGAACAAAAAGTTCATAATGAAAATTTAGGCATATACTGGCATTATATTCAATGACTTACCTTTTCACCTATTTTCCAGAGAAAAACTGAAGTAAAGGGGAAAAGGAAAAGGACTAAAGTTCATAATTAAAAATCACCAAATTAGATTTGCTTGGATATGGTAAGTTACTGGATTATATGACCTTTCCTTTCTAAACTATTACCAAAACCCATTATCTGAGCTCTCATTATTTTTCTACAAATCATTAATTACTGTAAGCAAAATTAATATCCTCAATTACTACATGATTGAAATATGCGGAAAGTCAGATAATTTGTTGAAATAGGGAAGAAAATGTACAGTTAGGTATGAGTAACTTAAATAGCTTGGTTGAACATTCAAGAAACACTCTCATAATGTCCAAGATAAAATATTCATTCTTAAAAGTCCACAAACTGTATTTTTCAACTACTTGGATTTTTTAAGCTCTCAACCCAAAATTGAGCTGATGGTAACTAAACTCACAAGAGATTGATAAATAATCAAATTTCCAATATATTAATTTTTTCCAGTGATCACATTTCTAGCTAAAGCAGCTCATTTCCTGGTATTTGAACTATATAAGTAAATTAATTATTGATCGAAAGCTTGCCTGATGACCATGGAATGAAAGAATAGAGAAGTAGATACCCTCAAGAGATATTTCATCTGTTTCATGAAGAAGCCTAGTAAATTATTCCTACCTCACACAGCAGAGAACACAATCAAGGGGTCAAATTTCTCATATCCCCCCAAATTATTTCTTATTTCTGAGCAGTGATGAACCCATACTGCTGAGTTTTGCTTCTCTGAAATCTGTTTTCTTATTCTATCCATTTCTCTATTGACAGTTTCATTCTTTTGACATGTTATTATCACTGAATGTGCTGTATATATTGAATTGTTTATATAAACAGAACACATTCAATATTCTCCAGCTTTTTTTACTGATTAGCTTTCAGAGGTTTACCTGAACTTTGAGTTATTGAAAGGAATCTTGCTCTTCCCCAACTGACTATTTTATCTTTCTTCAACTTCAAATCTTCCATTTCATCTCACACATGAAAATTGGTAAATCTATTCATAACTTATATTGTAATACCCAGGATAAAGCCACCATTACTCTCCTGGAAATATAGGTCAAAAAAAAGGGAAATATAGGCAAAAATGTAAGATATCTTTTACCATTCTCTCTGTCTTTATATCTTCGATTCACAGAGTCATCAATTCTTTTTGGGCAATAGTTTGTGTTCTGTCTTCTCCATTCTAATTTTCACGGCCCTGGTTCAGAATGTTTTTATATTTGTCCTTGACTACAATAGTTATTTATTCATTCATTTTTTCAGTCATTCAACAGATATTTTCTTGAGCTCCTGCTGTGTGCCAGTCACCAATCTGAGGATATAGCAGTTGGTGGACATAAAGAAACCTGAGCTCATGGGGTTACATTCTACTGGAGGAACACAGTAAACTATAACTAGTAAGTAAATAAGTAGGGTGGGCCATAAATATTTAAAAAAAATAGGACAATACGTAAGAATAGAGTGAGGAAGATTCACTGTGGTCTTTCAGATGGATAATCAGGGGATACGTTTCTGAAGTGAAATTTAAGCAGAGACTTGAGTGCTGTGAAAGAACAGAGGGATGGGGAAATATGAGTGAATAGTCTTTCAAACATTGGGGAAGGTAAAAGGGAAGATGTTGGGAAGTTTGAAAAATAAGACAAAAGGTAGTGTTACTGAAGTGGACTGTAAGAGAAAACTGGAAATAGGGCTTAAGAGATAGGCAAGGACCAGTTGATGGAGGGCCCTGTAGCTTGTGGTAAAAACTAGAATTTTATTGTATAGCTATGGGAAATAATTGGAGTGTGTGAATCCTAAAAGAACATCATGAAATGATGCTTCCTTCCAACTGCTATTCAGAGCATATCATTTTTGCTTTCTGAAAAAAAAGAGAAAATGGAAGAGATGATTGGATTTAGGATAACTTCGAGAGGTAGAGTCAGTAGGACTTGCTAATGAAATGGAATGTAAGATAAAAATAAAGGACACTGAGGCTTCTAGTCTGAGAAACTGGGGCAGTATATTGTCATTTATTAAGGCGAGAATGAATATAGGAGACCATAAATTTAATTTGGAAAAGTTATGCAGCTAGGTCTGCATATTCTCATTCAGTAACGTACATACAACAAAGACATTCTGACTTATTATCATCATTTAGTGTAGTCAACTTTTTTCAAAAAGGATTTATTTTTTATTTATTTTAGAGGGAGAAGGAGAGTGTATGTGCAGAGGGAAGGGGAGAGGGGCAGAGGGAGAGAGAGAGACAGAGTCTTAAGCAAACTGTGTGCTGAGTGTGGAGCCCAACTCGGGACTTGATCTCACAACCCTGATATCAGGACCTGAGGTGACAAACTGAGCTGAAAACAAGAGTCCAACGCCTAACTGAGACCTGTGCCTCCCAGAGAACCCTAGTATGGCCAACTTTTAATTTCAGGGTTAACTTTAATTTCACAAAGTCAAGCCATAGACTAAGAAGCAATTAGAAATGCATCAGGCAACCTGTGCCTGAACATTCCAGATTGAATAAGAATCTGGAATTCAAATTGTAAGTTAAGTAGAAAATTACTTTTTAGAAATATTGGAGGAATGTATCTTCCGTAACTCTCTCATTTTACCCCGTGAGAATACAATAACAAATGCATTGGCGAAAGAGCATCAGTGTATTTATGCTACAGTGATGACAATGTGAATGACGTGCTATTGAAATGGACTACCTGACTTCAAGGAGGATGCTGGGGATTTGGGGTGGCACAGGCCTCGAATCAGTATTTGATTCCCCCAAACAAGGAGGGAGGATTGGGCCCTAAATATCCAGTGGAGGTTGGAGAAAGATAATGAAAACATTTTGTTTTAAGATTTTGTTTGTTTGTTTATTTATTTGACAGAGAAGAGAGAGATCACAAGCAGGCAGAGAGGCAGGCAGAGAGAGAGAGGGGGAAGCAGGCTCCCTGCTGAGCAGAGAGCCCGATGTGGGTCTCCATCCCAGGACCATGAGATCATGACCTGAGCCGAAGGCAGAGGGTTTAACCCACTGAGCCACCCAGGCGCCCCATGAAAACATTTTGAATGGCAGGATTGTTTGGTTGAGGCTAATAGATATGAGAATTTAGGACTAAAACATGTGGCTAGGTTTCTAAATTCCTATTTATTTGTATGACAAAAAATTCCAAATCTGGCCTGATTTAATCTACAAGGTATACCAAATAAACCTGTGAGCAGAGCTTCCTATCATGAAATGAATACAAAACTGACCTACCATTCCATGAGGTTGGGCACAATCAGCAACATTACTTCATCAATTAGAAGTGGCATATTCCAAAATAGGGTTTCCAGTGTTCTGAAAACATGAAGAAAGTTTTGTAAGCAAATGATTCAAAATTCTACTGGCCTAGTTCTATATAATGCTGTTCCTTCAACATACGGCAACATGGGGTGTTCTCTATGTGAAATGACCAAGGAGGGTTGAAAATGTTATAGCCAATGGCTCTCCTAATATGCTAATACAAGTCAGAAATTAATTGCTCTGGAGTTATTGAGCCAGACCCAGAAGTGTTCGTGAAAGCCTATTGAAAAGATAAATTCTCCCAGTGGGCAGAATATCAATCACTCTATCTTGTGGTCACTTTGCATTAAAAAAGAGACAACAAAGGGTGCCTGGGTGGCTCAGTCATTAAGCGTCTGCCTTCGACCCAGGTCAGATCCCAGGGACCTGGGATGGAGCCCCGCATCG
>JAQQSY010002304.1:0-13769 GCA_028646535.1 Procyon lotor
TGTAAAAAGGTATGTACTTAGAAAAGTGTGAGTCTCCCAAAACAAAGCAAATGACAACATAACAGTATTTAATCACATATTCTCCCACTTTCCAATTTCCACAATTTTTCAAGGAAAACAGTCCCACATTTGTTATGATTCTCACACCAACATTTTCTATCTTATACTCAATTGCAATCACACGAAGCCAGAAGTAAGTGGTTTGAGGATGAATAACACGCATAAATGGTCCTCAAATTTACGGGCCATCTTGCATGACGGAGTGTGTGTTTAAACACTTAAAAGAACAAAGTTAAAAGGACACGACGGTCTCTAACAGGATCCCACGCCTCAGGCAGATCACAGGTCATGTGAGGTGAGTCTAGGTGAGTCTGCAGGATGCAGACACGCAGCGCCGAGCGGCAGGACTCGCGCAAATGTCCTCCATCACACCCCCACCCAAGTGCCTGTGCTCAGGGACAGACACGGCGACAGCCCACGGCGGGGACTGCCCAAATCACTGTCGAAAGTAGGAACGCCTTCTGCATTATGTCACGTGCTTCCCTAGCTGAGAGCGATAAATCACTAAAGGAAGTGAAAATGACAACTATAAGATTTTCAAAACTGAAACATAAGTTGAGGTATGTTTTTAAATATTCAAAATACATTTTTTTCCTCAAAATACATCTTAAACTTAACTTACTTCTCTTTGAGTTCTGATACTTTCTGGCCAACAGAATTTAGAAGCTCCTCTAGTTTCCTTTTTCTGTCTTCAGTTTTCTTCAAATTTCTAAAATATAATTCAATTTTACAACAGTTATTCTATTTTATATATCAGTAATAGCAGAAACAACCTCTTCTATCTCTTCTAAAGCTCTACCAAAATGAAACCAAGGGTATTTAAAAAAAAAAAGATATTCATGCACAAAGACAATGAAAGAGAAAAGGACTGCAATGGAGTAACTTTAAAAAAATTTTGAAATAAACATATTTGGGGGAAAACAAACAAGACTTTCCCTCCCTTACCGCCCTTCCCCTCACAGACATACATACATAAATCTTTTATAAAATTAAAAAAATATATATTTTGAAAGGTGGTAAGTGACATAATGGAATGCAAAAAGCCCAAAGTTGAGCAGCTGCAGGAAGAAAAGCCAAAGAATTCCCAGTGCTCGCAAACTGAGGGCAACGGGTCCTCTGAAGATAACAGAGCTGAATACAGAGTTTTCCAATAGTTGGTATAATCAGTCCATCAACGTCGGATTCCCTCCCGCACTGAGAACGGACTGTCCTCTTAACACATCCCTGAAGGTCAAGCTTAGAACCCTCTTTGTAAAAGAACTTCCGCGCATGTATCCTTCCAACAAAATAATAATGGTAGAGGGGAAATATGAGTTGGTTCTGCTCTCCACCTTCTTTTAATTCCTTTTTCTTTTCGTCTGACCTTTAATTTTATTTAACTGATTCATGTTACACGTTTTGATGTTGTCAGCTGCCTTTTTAGACATAAACAAGACATAAAACATAAATAAACCCCAGTATTAAGTTATTAAGTGGAGGCAAATGAGCACAAGTCAGACTTCCCTCTCCCAGCTCCGTCACTCACGATTCTAGTCCGGCCTGCTCGGCTTCCAGGGGCCGGATGCGCTCCAGGACATGCGAGTACTGCACGTTGGCTTTAACCCACGCGGCCAGGGGGGCGGCGGCCGTGCTGGCTCGCTTCGCGTTCTGGGGAGTGCAGCACACGTTAGCCAGCACCCTAACTCCGTCTCAGGTAAAAGCAAAGGTAAGTCTAGTCTGTTTACTTAAGCATTTAATAATTAATCCTCCCAAATGAAGTTTCTGGTTGACATTTAAAATAATAATGTGAATTATTATTATTTTCATTAAGATAATTTTGAACTTTTGCTTCAAAATACATGTTTCTGAAGCACATAAATCTTGAATATAATGACATTTTATCGACATCAGCACTCCATCAGCTACATTTATAATGAGTATAGGCCTGTACACAACGGTGTGCAAGCGTCACGTCTTCCTCGTCTGGCCCTGGGACACACCTTTGTTGGATAAAAGCAACTCTGAAACCAGGTTACCAGTGTCAGAGATGATGCACATTACATTTTGAATAAGAGAGCTAAAAAAAATAATACCAGAATCATGGAATTTAAACTATTCACTGAAATGAGATACAAGTATCCTAACACAGATACCTGCTGTTACGTGACAAACATGCAGGAAGTAAGAAAAGCAGACGAGGCAAGTTGGAGGTGAGACGCGACAGACTGCGGACCCCAGCAGACACTAAGGCTCAGCAGCACGTGTGACAGCACCTGTGCTCCCCAGACCCAGCCTGGACTCCCGTCCACCTGTCTGCAGCCAAGCCTTCTGACACACACTCCCTGCGGCTTCTCTTTTTTTTTACTCTTAATTTTCAGGCAGTGTAAACAATCGGTAATGCAAAGTCATCACATTTGAACAAGCAGAACATTAACAGTACGGGAAGGGGACTGAGGGTAGCTGCTGGAAATTACCTTTGAATCAAAAGATCCCTTATTTTTATAAAGAAGTTCTTCAACGCTCTCTCTTATTTCCTTTGGAATATTTCGTGCATCAAAAGTTGCAATGTCTTCTCTTACACCTCGTTTTGCAAGGAAACTAAAGTGAGAACATTACTTCAACTGAGGCTACATGTAGTTGGCCGTTTCTGACAATAACATCGATTTACGTCTTGGATTATTCATGGGGCTCCTGCCCTCACTCCCTCCGCCCGTCTGACTCTGCCAAGAGTGCAAAACTCTGAGAGCGGGGACATGTTTTCCTCCTCCGTAAACCAGAGCAGACGCAGTGCTCTGTACCGTGTGCGGCCTCGAGAAGGAGCGCCCTTGTGGACACCTGCCCCACTCACTACGGAGAAAGGGACGTGTAGATCCGGGTACAGGGTCATGAGGGAGGGTCTTGGAGCACTACGGCAAGTGCGTGACTGGGTAACCAACGAGGCACAGTTTGAGAAACAATGTAAGAAATGTTTAAAACAGGGGCGCCTGGGGGGCTCAGTCAGTGTAGCATGTGACTCTTGACGTGGGGATTGTGGGTTCAAGCCCCCTGTGGGTTGTACGAATGACTTAAAAAGAAAATCTAAATAAATGAATCAACCAATCAACGTGTACTTTACTGGTGAAAGAGTAACATTTTTCACAAATTCCAAAACTTACCTTTTCATGCTTACCCAAGACGTATCAAAGATACCCATCAACCTTAAAACACCCTCAAGAATATCTCTGATGACGTCGGGTGGCATGCGCAGTGAGCGGATTTCTGAAAGGGACTCCGGCTTAATGTTTCCAACTGCTAGTTTGGCTTCACTGACGAGAGGCTGAAGGAAAGAGCACTTTTAGTTTCAAAACATATATGTGTGAAAACCACTAACTCTAGAAGTTACGGAATATTTGTCATCTTATTAAAAATAATTCCACTTATTAATATCCTTTCTCTTCAAATATCAAAATGCCTTGAAACACACAAAATACAAAATCTCCAGACTCTTACCACCATAACTATAAGAGTCTAATGTAGAAAAATCCAGTATGTTTTGAGACAATTTGCCATATTCAAGAAGCTCCTCATACTCTACGACTAGCTGGCTAATAACCTAGTGAGAAACCAAAAATAGAGCCCAGGAGTTTGACTTAAATTTCCTCGCAACACGTTTTTTTCCTCGACACCCAAACAACACGGTTCACAGAAGACAGAGATGGTTTCTGATGACCTTCCTCCCCCCGCCTCTGCAAAGACCCCCTGGCTGACCGCGGGCCTCGCTCGCTCACACGGCCAGGACCCCGAGGAACAGATGAGAGCCAGCCACGCGTCCGCGTAGCTTACCTGCACTTCTTTTAATTCATCGTCAATTTTGTTTTTTCTTTCTTCAATTTTAACAACTTCTTCTGCGATTTTGTGCTTCAGTCTTTCAAGCTCTGTCTTTTGCTCACTAGCATCCTATGGGAATGTTTAAATGGCATTCCAATTAATTTTTGTGCACTCGATATTTTAAAGCATAATATAAAAAATGTAAGCTATTTTAAAGTAACATTTTCTATTAAATTGCTGTTATCTGACATAGAGTTTCTAAGATGCCTGAGAAAGGAGAACCATAACTTACTCCACATTGAGTATCGGGAAGTTTCTATGTTGTATTTGTTGTTCATGTTCCTGAGTAGCAAAGCAACAAATGCTTATTCCATAAAAATCAAGCACCTCAGAATTGCATAACTTAGAAAATTATCACAAGACACATTTAACACTTGCAATAAACAATCCAGAGACCCTCAACTCATAAATGAACACACTAAAGATAAAGTTGTCTGTAAGTCTAACAGTAAAGACTAACAACTCCTAGAGACTACGGTATATTAGAAGTTTGTGTTTCTACACTTCATTGAAAAATTGACCAAAATTGAAATTACATTAATACGATAAATAAATCAACAAAAATCAGTACAGATTCAAAGAACACAAGCATGTATTAGTAACCCATGAAATCTTTGTTCATGCATGCAAACATCAAGAATCCTCCATATATAAAAATGATTATTATGACTTTCTATTTCGTTTATTGATAGTAATTGAAAAACCAAAGAGGAAATTTGTGAAGAAATTGTTCGAGAGTCCTTACAACAGTGGTTCTCAACTATATTTTAATCACTCAGGGAGCTTAAAAACTAATGCCTGGTGCTCTGTTGGACAATATACTGAAGTACTTCATCTGGGCGCAGGCGCAGGGAGGGCCTGCAATACTTGAAGACATACCAGGTGGTTCCAATCTCGAAGCAAAGTCGAGAACCAGGGCCCGGCCAACCCCTGCCCAGTCTCACCATCAGCTCCCCGGCGCTCAGCCCAGGGTGACCTGTCCCTGCCCCGCGGCCCGGCTACATTCCCGTGCCCGTCTCCACCAGAGCCCCAAGGGCGGCACTCCCGGCCCCCCGTCGCACACAGACCACCCTCAAAGGCCCAGCTCACGTGCTGCTGCTTTTATGAACCTGCTCTACCAACTGGAAATTACCCCGATCCGAGATTTTATGGTACAGAATTTGTATTTTTCTTGTGTCACAAATCTGGAGCTGCAAGCTCAGGGAGTTTACACGGTTTCATACTCAGCGTCTCGCCAGACTGCACTTTTTAATAAAATAATGAACAGAAACGTCTGCTCTTTATAATGAAGCAAAATTGCTAACTACACGGCTGCTCTCCTGCATCTCAGCTGGGCCGCACCGCGAGCATCGTCCTTTACGCGGCCCTCACGGGTTCCCATCTCAAATTACTACTCAAAGGCAAGTATGTGACAGGTATCTTTAATAATAAAAATGGCTGTCTGCTTTACATAAATATTTATATTAATTTGTTTCCAAAATACCTTGAAGAAAAAGTGATGCTAAAGTTTTATAGTATGAAAATTACAATTGACTTTCTGTTACACTACTTACGAAGTCAGGTACTCCATAAAATCCTAGAAACACTGAATGTGTACAGAACCATCAGGTATCTGGAAATGTTACCGCTTTTGGAAGTTTCCTAAACGCCAATGGAATTATTTCAGCACATCGGGGGAAATCTTGATTGTGTCCCTCTAGCAGCATAGACAATCCTGGGAAGCTGAGTCCCTAGGAAGCATACCCACACTCACATTTCCAATGAAGATGACCAAACTCACAACGAAAGCTTCTTTTGTGACTAAGAATAAAACAATCAAGGATGAAAAACTATCTAAGAAAATACAGCTGGGAAACAGGATTTCATGAAGTATCCTCCGAGGCCTAAGTGCAGATGATGCAACAATGAAAGAGACCAACAAAGAGGGACGCTAGAGGCTACAGAATCTCTCAAGAGATAACATCATAGCGGGAATGAAAACCTCAAGAGGAGAATGAGAAAATGAAGAATTTTTAAAGGAAGTAGAGCAAAGGGAGAAGGGAAAAAGTTGAGGATGCATAAGAACGTTAGCGAGGCAGAAGGGGAGGCCCACAGTCCAAGTACCGAGTGTCCTGGAGAAGGAAGACAGAGACATGGAGGGAGGCAAGTACCCACCGCACACGGTAAGGACCCTCCTGGGACTGCGGAGGGGAGCACCCTGGGGGAGAATCCACACTGCGGCCCACAGGGAACGAAAGTAACCCTAACCAAGGCAGACCACGTCACCTGCAGAACAATGACTTCCACAAACTCTCAAGAGAGGAAAAAAGAAAAAGATGACCTGCAAAGGATCAGAACTTAACAGAATTTGGAGTGTTTCAGTAACAACAACACAAGTTGGAAGAAAGCCGAGCAACACTGTCCACGTCTGGAAACAAGGGGATTACATGTCTTGATGACTGACCGTGTCGAGCATCTCTTACTGACCCTTCCTACGTCCTCTATCATGAAGGGCACCTTCAAATTTTTTCAAGACCTTGTTTCACTATTGTGTTCTAATGCTTTCTGTATATTCTGGATGCAAGTCATTTATCAGATTTATGTTTTATAAATAATTTCTTCCAGTCTGTGACTTGTTTATTAATTTTCTTCAGAATTCATTTCACAGAGAAGTTTTTAATTTTGATAGGGTCTAATTTCATCCATTTTTTTTCTACTTCTGTTTTGGTATCCCATCTAAAAAAATCTTTGTCTCAGCCAACATCATAAATATTTTCTCTTGTTTTCTTCCAAAGTTTAATTTTATGCTGTATATTTATATTTATGACCCATATTCAGCTAATTTTTGTACAAGTTTAAGGTAAAGGTCTTGTTTTATTTTTTCCCACATGGATATTCAAATATTTTTTTAATAAAGATTTTATTTATTTATTTGACAGGGAGAGAGATCACAAGTAGGCAGAGACAGGCAGAGAGAGAGAGGGAAGCAGGCTCCCCGCTGAGCAGAGAGCCGATGCAGGGTTCGACCCCAGGACCCTGAGATCATGACCTGAGCTGAAGGCAGAGGCTCTAACCCACTGAACCACCCAGGTGCCCCTCCCCCCCCAATAGTAAGTCTTTAAGTCATTAATTCTTCCAACCCTATCATTTTATGAGTTTTTGTGACACTTCCTTTTATTGAGACTTACACATTAGTCTATTAAATATCGAAGTTAATTTAAGTAAAAGAGGCATTAACTTGCAGTAAAGTTAACAGTCACCAACATGAAGATGGAGAAACATATATGAGACATAATCAAGAAGGTAAACTTACAGAACGGAGTGATTCATTAAAGATAGGGACCGAGGGAACCTAAGTTCTCTTATGTTCTTATAAGCATAAGAACATAAATATTATATTATTATTTAAGTATATTTTAATTAATTTAATTTTTAACTAATACTTAATTATATAAATATAAATATGTTCTTATAAATATAAGTTCTGTCTTGAACGATTAGCTATATTGTCAACGACACAGGAAACGACAGATGTTGGCGAGAACGCGGAGAAAGGGGAGCCCTCCTACACTGTTGGTGGGAAAGCAAGCTGGTGCAGTCGCTCTGGAGAACAGTATGGAGGTTCCTCAAAAAGTTAAAAATAGAGCTACCCTAAGGTGCAGCAATCGCACTACAGGGTATAAGTAGGATATGATAACCCTAATTGAAAGGGGTACATGCACCCCAACGTTTATAGCAGCATTATCTCAATAGCCAACTTATGCAAGCAGCCCAAGTGCGCAGTGACTGGCGAGCGGACAAAGAAGATGTGGGGGACAATACAGACACAACAGAACGCGACCCAGCCATGAAGCTCACGGACTTCTCAGAAGACACGGCCAGCAGGTTACTGGGGATTTGAGTCTGCAGCTCCGACGAGAGAGTAGAGCTGAAGGGTGAGGGAGGCAGGTGAGGCGGTGGTCAGCACAGAGGCGTGGACACGGCACCCGCCCGGAGAACGTCAAAGAAAGCTCCAAAAGGTTCGACAAAGGAAAGGCAATGGCAAAAAGTGGATAGAATCAAAATATTAAAATATCATGAAAGTGTAAACAAAATGAATAAAGATTTATTTTGTAAATCTTGAGAATATTAAAGGCAAGAGGGAAAAAACCCTTGAAGCCTAAAGGAGACAATTTTTTTAAAAAAATAAAAGGAAATATCAACTCAACTAGCAGAGAACAAATAAATACAATTGTTTACCAACAAATTTAAACCAACTTAAAATGTTTCTCTATTTATAGGTTTTAGATATATTAGTAGATGGTGAATTGAGAAGAATATAGTTAGATTTTAAAATAACATGAGAAAATACTATGCTTTTCCACCAAAGCTCAGGCCCTTAACACCATCAGTGTGACTCAGCACAGACGAGAAATCCTTTTTTAAATCCCCTGAGCGGGCATGCCACTTCTCACACTGACAGCCGGGCGCGGCGGCCCCGTGTGTGCGCGCAGCCTCACCTGCATGGACACCGTGATCTCCTGCAGGGCGGCGTCCGCTTCGTCTTGCTTCGTTTTCAGGAGCACACTTTGCTCCCCGGCTCTCCTGTTCAGCTCGTCCACGAGAGCCTTAGCTTCGTTCAGTTTAGCCACACCAGCCTGTATCAGTGAGAGTGACGTGAACAATAAGGAATTTTATACACTTTCTCCTGATGGATGGACAAAGACGACGTGGGGTATGTATGCATTAAAGCAACATGACCAACAGGTACCAAGCACCCAACACGGAGGACAGCATCCTGCTGGCTCTTCGTCTAATCCACTGACACACAACAGACCCAATTAAGTCGCAGGTCAGCAAGTTGAAGTAATTCACCCACAGCAGCACGGGGAACTGAATCAGAAGATGACCTTCCCAAAGCACGCAGTTGTGGCTTGCTCTGAATTAGAAGAGGGGAAAGACAGCTCTGCCAATGAGGACGGGCCCTAGCTGAGGACTCTGCCCGAGAGACATGAGGACTTTGGAGAGGACGTGCCCTCAGACAACGTCTGAGGCTGGCATTTAAGGCCACATTTAAGCTCTGTGATCACAGAAATGTAGAAAGAGAGGTGTTCAGGACGGACCAAGTGACAGAGGCAAAGTATTATTTTATAAGGTATGATTTTAATTTTAAAGGTTATTATAAAGCTTCGTTTCAGATATTGTAAAGTAAAATAATTGGAGATGACCCATATTGTACCTGCAAATGACTTTGCCTTTTTAACAGTTCATTTTTCTTGCTGCTACTGATGGCCGAATACACACGTAAAAACGTCATATACCGGCTGGGGGTCGCACCATACGCTTTGCAAGACTCATGGATTAATAAAAATGACTTCAGAAAATCAGGATCAACTAGAAAGAGAAAACAAAATGATTTGTTATGTACATGACCCATCACGAGTGAGAGAAAACCACCTGGACTGTTTGTGGCACAGCCCACACGCCCACCCCCGGACCCCAAATACGAGGCAGCATCTTTGCGTGAAGGTGCCTCTCTCCCAGCTCCCATGTTCCTCATGGATCTGAATTCCTGAGTTTCGGGGTCTCTCTGTCCACGGTGGCGTGTCTCCTCTGAACACCTGCGCTGCGCAGGAGAGCCAGCCCGGGCCAGCAGAGCTCACAGCGTGCAAGTTAGCTGGGGCGACACGACGCGGGACCAGCCGCAAACAGGACAGACGCCGCCTGAACAGGACGAGACGTACCACACCAGGAACACAGACCCACTGTCACCTGACATGGGGTCAACAGGCCCTCCGAAGCCAAAACATGAGGAGTCTGTTCACACGGGACCAACCCATGATCTTCCTCTCATGGCGTAACCTACGTCCTTGCACATTCTCGGCCTCGGTCGGTAGAGCCAGCTTCTCGCCGCTGCTCCAAGCCAGAACCCTGAGACACGTTCTCACGTCCTCCTTCTTCGTGGGCCGCAGCATCTCATCAGCCCCCTGAGGATGCCTCCGGGTTCCCCCAAGCCCACTCCTTCCTCTTGGACTCCTGCAGGGGCTTCCACAGGGCTCTGATCGCCCTCGGTCTCTCCCTACACCCCCTAGTTTCCAGTAACTGAGGAAACGGATGGGCCCAGGCCCTCGTGCTTCTACAGCGAGACTCTGGCTACCTCTTGCTAACATCTCTCCGTGACCGCAGATCACGCGCAGGTCAGAATCCAAACTCCTGGGCACAGCACGGGAGGCCCTCCCTTCATCTACGACCCTACCGCTCACACGTCCGGGTCTTAGCCGTCAGGCCGGTCACAGAACAGGAAAGCCCTGTCCAGACCCTCGGACCCTGTCCACGCTGGCCACTCCTCCCCCAGCGGCCCGTCTGCCGCGGGCGGCTGCTGTGACGCGCCGGGAAGTCCTCTCCCTTCCAGGCCACTCCCTACCACGTCCGGCCGTCACCCGTCTCGCTGCTTCAGGGTTTCTGTGTACACACAAAACAACTCGGGCTAGTCTTCCTTACACGAGGAGCTCCTAAGACACCTCTAGTACCCAGCCCCATACCTAAGGTAAAACAAGCTCATTAACTATTTGGTGACTAGACAGTTAGATAAGTAAATTAATGAATTCACTAGGATACTAAAAAAGACCACATTCAAAATTAATTGGGAACTGGCAAAAAATAATGAGAGTATAGCTAAGAAAATATGACGTCCACACTCAAAGAGCACCATAAACGTTTTTCATGTATGAGTTGCAGGATGTGACATATCTAAGTGAGAATGAAAACTGAAACAAAAGTTCAGACTTCCAACCAAAGGCACCAGACGAAGTAAGTAGCACCTCTAATCACCTGGGTCAAAACATAATTGTTTAGCTTCTTAAATGTAAACAACAGACAATGAGCTAGGTCCTATATAAAATGACATAAACATGAGTTTATAGAGAGCTTTAGTTTCGTTTTCACCAAAAGAAAGCTTTGTTAGGGGACGCCTGAGGGGCACAGCCCGTTGACCGTCTCACTCCTGGCCTTGGCTCAGGTCTTGATCTCGACCGTGGCGTCGAGCCCCGCGTCGGGCTCCACGCTCAGTGCAGAGTCTGCCTGGGGTTCTCTCCCCGTCTCCCCCTCCGCACCCCCCCATCTGCTCTCGCTCTCAAGTAAGTCAATAAATAAATCTTTTTAAAAAAGAAAGCTTTATGTTAGTTTATCATTATTCAAATTCATCATCGCTGTAAATTTTCAATGAATCTGTCACATCAAAAAATGGCATCTTTCACAAAGTCAGCTTCATCAAAATACTACCTGAGGTTTTTTTCTTTTCTTCTTTCCTTTTCTTGTCGCTATATTTTTCTTCACCATCTGTTTCACTGAATAACATTTCAGGTATCTAAAACAGGAAGAGCATTTGTTCGAATCTCATCTCAGTATGAAAAAGTTTAAATAAACCCAGTATCATGATTAAAAATAAAAAACACTTTTCTTCTAGGGTTTCTACCAGACTAAGAGAAATAATGAATATATCCATCTCGAGAAGACATCATTTCCTAGATGAGATTTTGATACACATCAATCACCAACTGATTGCAAATTACTGACAACACCTCACTTGAACGATGACTAGACCATGTGAAATGGAGGAGATCACAGTTTGGACTAAATTAGAAAATAATCACAAATGCCATTTAAAATCATACAATAAGAAAACTAAAAGGCTTTATTTGGCATCAGGACATAAAGGGACAGTAAGGATTCTGAGTTTTCCTCAATAAGAAAGAACTAAAAGTAAGTAATTCCACAACTGGTAATTAGCAATTTCAAAATTGATAATCCTAAAAACTATCTGTTGTCAAGCTACCACTAGGATTTTGCCACTACTACAAATAATATCAAGTTTCATAAACACATCATTATTACAATGGAAATTATGATAATCTAGGGGCGCCTGGGGGGCTCAGTGGGTTAAAGCCTCTGCCTTCGGCTCAGGTCATGATCTCAGGGTCCTGGGATGGAGCCCAGCATCGGGCTCTCTGCTCAGCGGGGAGCCTGCTTCTCCCTCCCCCACTCCCCCTGCTTGTGTTCCCTCTCTTACTGTGTCTCTCTCTGCCAAATAAATAAATAAAATCTTTAAAAAAAATTTTTTTTTAGTTTTAAAGAAAAAAAGTATGATAATCTAATAAGAGTACTCATTTAAAATATATAAAAAAGAGAAGTACAATATTCTCCGTTTCCTGGGACGATACTTAAAAGTAGTAGAACGCTGGCATTTTTGCAACGGGAAGCCCAAGGAGTCCAGGTGCGTGGGTCCAAGCATCGCTTTCTCAATCTCCCAGACCAAACACAATGTCACACAAAAGACCCCTTAACTGATGACACATTTGAAAGCACCATGGTTTGTGACCACAGAGTATGGTTTTTTCCTCAAACATCTTCAATGATTTCTGCCAAAACCCTTGAGCCTCTGGGAGAATATTTCAAATTTATCCTTTCAAATCAACTGAAATTTTCTTAGGAAACTTGCTTTCTTTACAAAGACTACCCTTCTGTCAGTAAGCTTGTGTAGACTTCTCACCAGATACACACGTGTCACAACACTACACTGTACCCGTTACATACACAGTCGTTATTTCTCGGTTGTGACCCTATAAAGCCAGCTGACAAGACAGTGGTCTACCCCACACAATGTCCCGGCTGCCAAGTGTCCGGCTGGATGGGCCCACACTCCCCTTACCCCCATTTCCCCCTCGGAGATGAAAATGGCCTATTGCCTCCACTGATTCCTATTCACACCCGCCCCTCGCAGCTCCTGCAACTCCTGTCCTTCTGTGACCTTCTGCACCGCCTTTCCTCGGCCACTCGCGCCCGCCTCCACCAGCCAGACCCTGAGCCCGCGTCCCTAGCGGTCACTGCGATCAGTCCCACCACCCCCCCCGCGAGTGTCCCCGTCAGCCCCGGCTCATTCCCCCCGTGAGGTCAGTGACCCTCGCGCTCGAGAGGCCTGTGATCTGCCACGTGGACGTGGACACGCGCCCATTCGCCGGGTTCCTGTCCCGGCCAGTCCCGTGCCCCGCTCTCCGGGCACACCCCAGCAACGCCGAGCCAGCGAGCACCTGCGCCAGGGGCACAGGCGTGGGCGCGCAGGTGCCTGAGGGAAACACACGCCAGGCCGACTGGCCTCCGCCCCCCTCCGCCCCCGGCCTCGCTCACCCACCCCAACCGGCCTGCCGTCCTCTCGCCGCCCTTCGGGCCCCAGGAACCCTTCCCTCGGCCCCCCTCTCAGCTCTCACCTCCCCTCCTGTCGCTGCGAAACCAGAGGCGGCCCGAAGACCGTCCGGCTCCGACCGAGAGCGCCCTGCCAGTTTCCCCCGCCCTCTGCGCTGCCAAGGCCCCACGCGGCCCGCTCCCCAGCCACGCGGCCTCCGCAGGACCCTCGCCGTTCCTTCCTCCTCAACGTCAACCCAGACTCCAGCCCCACACTCTCTCCCCCTTGCAGCCAACGCTCAGTCCCTGGTGACGCCTCCCCTTGTCGCAGAGGGAAACAGCGCCCGTGCTCGGACAGCTCCCGGTTCTTTATCCTGGACGCCTGACCTTTCCTTCTCCTGCTCCCCGCGGCCGGGAGGCCCGACACTGCCGAACGAACGACGTCTCCCACGGGGAGCCTCACACCCTCCCATGACACTCCTCTTCTCAGTCTCCCCGTTCTCCACGCGCAGGGGCCCCGTCCTTCCGGGGACTGAAGCCAACACCCTTGGCGGGTCCCTCGAGTCCCCCCCCCTTTTACACCGCAGTACAATCTGTCCGCAGCTTCGGTCGTCTCTACAGGAAAGCGTGTTCAGAAGCCAGCCCCGCCTCGCCTACTCCATGCCCAACGCACGGCATCCTTCGCCCTCCGCACGACCACAGCAGCTTGGTAACTCATTCTGCCCCCG
>JAQQSY010002305.1:0-13768 GCA_028646535.1 Procyon lotor
GACACAGTAACTGCTGTTGATTCTCTATTTTAAATATCTCAGGAGATTTCTGGTTGAAGATAGTTGATTGGTCACAGGTGGTTAGCTCCTCTCCTTCCTGAATGATCAGGGATGACTTAAATATTTCAGGAGAAACTTGCGACCTACACAAGAAAGACAAACACAACAAAACAAAATAAAACAAAACAGAAACAGAAAAAATGACCCCAGAGAAAACAGAGATAATTCTGAAAACAGAAGAGGATGTAAAAAAAAAAAAAAAGAGAGAGAGAGAGAGAAAGAAAAGAACCCTCTAATTGGTATCCTCAGAGAGATAAGATAAAATACAGCATCCATAAAACGGGTATAAGATTATATAGTAATGGAACAGTCAGGGAACAAGGAAAAATTTGGAAATTAAAAATACGATTGCCAAACGTCCCAGAAATGCATCTTTCCCTCAATCTAGGGCAGCTTTTCTCCTCTTTTACTTGGTCTGTTGCTATTGCTAGTTCCTCATTGCTTCTCCTAACTTCTGAATATCCATATTTTTGGCCACCAGGGAGATCTTAAAAACACGAACTTCATTATATTTCCCTGCTTAAAACCCCTGATGACTCTTCATTTCCTTCACAGTAAAGGGTTTTCGTGTTCAGAATCTGTGGCAGACACTTAGTTGCCTTTTCAACAGGCATTTCTTCTATTTCTTTCTGGTTATGTTTGGGTATCATGCAGCCATGCGTCTCCCAAGAGGTGAATGTTGATGGAGCTAAGCTGGTCATGGACATTACACTCTCTTGCCAGTGATCTGTTTAGGAGTGTCTGTGTTGCTCAGTGAAATATGGAATGTCAAGGCGGAAAGGTGGAAGCCTTGAGGAAAGATTTCCTTGTTGATAAACAGAGGCACCGTGGGAAGAAAATAATACTTCTTTTTCTACTTAGTGTCATAATGGTCCTAAAGGATATCTGGAACTCTGGCAGCCATTTTGTGACCATGAGGGCACAAGCCTGAGATGGAAGTCAATCCACAGGAGAGAACAGAGCAGAAGAGAGATCTAAGTCCTTGACAATGTCATCGAGCCATGCAGAATTAACCAACCCTGGAGCCACCCCACCTCTGGACATCTTGTTATGTGAGGTAATAAAATTGACTCATTGTTTAAACCACTTCTGGTTGGGGTTTCCATTACTTGTAGCCAAAGCATTCTAACTGCTACAGGACATAACATTTCAGCCTCATCATTGGCCACCTCCTAACTCTCATGCTCCCCACCCTTTGCTGTCACTTCCCCTGTGTTCACTGTCCCCAAACATGCCACATTATTCCTTGCCTCTACATCTTTGCACCCACTATTCTGTCTTCCAGGAATGCCCTTATCCCCTTATCATTTAATATTCTGTGACTTAACAACATTACTGCCTTTGGGATGTCCTTCCCTAACACCCCTTGTTGTGTTGACTATCCTTCCTCTATGCTTGCAGCTCCCCCTTTCTAACACTGATCACCAGGGAGCATGTCTGTCCCCTACTGAACTGTGAGATCATTGGGGTGAGTGGAATTATGTCCCTAGCACTCAGGAAAGATGCTTCTCAGGTCCTTTGTGGGCTTATTCTGTCCTGAAATTGCCTTCAGTTATGCTTGTGTATCTATATCCTTCAGTTATGCTTATGTATGTATGTGTGTGTGTGACATATATAACATATATCATATATATGGTATATATATGGTATATAATGGTATATATATCTCTATCTATCTATCTATCTATCTATCTATCTATCTATCTATCTATCTATCTATCTGGTAGAATGAACTGGTTAAAAGCCAGGCTTTGGAGTCAAACAGACCTGGGTCTGAATCTGAATTCAACTACTAACTTAGCTGTGCGGCCTCCAGCACCTAACACCCTCTCTGTATCGTAATTCCTCCACCCACTAAGTGAGTGGAGATGGCAAAACCTAGGGTATCATGAAGGTCCAATGAGATAAAGCATGTAAACCATTTAACTCTGTGCCCGGCACACAGTGAATTATTCATAAATGCCAGCCAGCTCTTGGGATGATCACTTCATTAGTTTGCATTTCATTTTTGTTTGTTAGGGGAAGAGTTTCGAGCTTTCATCAAATTCTCAAAGGGGTCTGTGATCCAGGAGGGTCAAGAACCAGTGTGTGGGAGTAAAAGGAGATGGGGTGAGAAAATCATGATAAAGGCTCACATCTCGCCTTCGTAAGGGCCACCGAGGGAAGCAATGTGTAATTGCTTCTTCTGTGGAGTCAGGGTGGCTGCTGCCTGATCTTGCCAGGTTGAGCTCTGCCTTTACCATCTCTCCCTCAAGGCCCTGGGTCTCTGTGACCTCTGGGCTCTCCAAACTCCTCATTAGCGCCTGCTGAAAGCAGAGCCAGCCAGCAGGGCTGGTGGTGGCTGTGCAGAGAATGCTTTTCACTGGAGCAGAGGGAAGCAGCAGCTGGGGGTGGGGGGTGTGGCGCAGGGGCTACTGCCCCTTTGTGTCTGAGCCCGATGACTCAGGGGACAACGCACTTCCAAGGATGTCGTTGTCAGCGCAGTCAGCGACCTCAGCCCTGTGGGCTGGCACCAACCTTCCCACCCACGCTTGTGATTTCCCAGCCCCAGACCCCAGCCCTTTTCCATAGCTGCCATCGTGCCACCATTAAAGCTGTATTTACAATAAACTCGGGTTTTGCTCATTGTTCCTCCTAGTGGCTAAGAGAAGGTGGATCCGAACAGGAGGTCCCAGTGAGCTCGGGGCAGAGCAAGGATTAGCCACACACACACACACACACACACACACACACACACACACACACACACACGCCCTCTGATCTCTCTGCTCCCAACTCATGCTGGGTGGTAGGCAGAAGTGCCCATTTGGTGTCAGGCGAATCATTCCTACTCTCTGCACCCCAGGTTCCTCATCTATAAGGAGGAGGTAAATAATCATAGCTCAACCACCACTCTCTCTTACCTTGCAGAGAAACAATTTCAAAACTCAGCTTTGGTCACGTCATTCTCTCTCTCTCTCTCTCTTTTTTTTAAAGATTATTTATTTATTTATTTGACAGACACAGGGAGAGAGAGATCACAAGTAGGCAGAGAGAGGGGGGAAGCAGGCTCCTTGCTCAGCAGGGAGCCCGATGCGGGGCTCGATCCCAGGACCCTGAATTCATGACCTGAGCTGAAGGCAGAGGCTTTAACCCACTGAGCCACCTAGGTGCCCCCACATCATTCTCTTGCTCACAGTCCATCGCAATGTTCCCTTGGCCCTTTGTGATCTGGAAGGGGCCCTTTGCTCCTGTCTTCGCTCCCTTCTCCTGCCCCCATCCAATCACACTGTATGGACTTTCTTTTCTTAGTCCACACAATACTACTTTGCCTGGAATTCTTCCTGCCTGTCCTTTTGACTTGGAAAATCCCAGCTTCAAACTCAACTCAGTACCTGCTCTTCCAGGAAGTCTTCTGTGACTTCCTCCCACACTGCATCAGGCAGCTCCTCTGGGCTCACACCCACCAGAGCTGGATGATCCTGGCCCCAGAATCCTGGGGTTCTGCACAGCAGTGCCTCTCAAAGCATGGTCCAGCATCATCTGGAAACTTGTGGGAAATGTAAATTCTCTGGAGGCTCCACCTCCAGAATCAAATCAAAGACTGTGGGAGTGGGGTCCAGCACTTTGTGTTGTAAAAAGCCCTCCAGGGACTGCTGACGCTCCTGTTTGAAAACCCCTAATCTAGGGGCGCCTGGGTGGCTCAATGGGTTGGGGCCTCTGCCTTCGGCTCAGGTCATGGTCCCAGGGTCCTGGGGTCGAGCCTCCCGTAGGGCTCTCTGCTCAGCAGGGAGCCTGCTTCCCCCTCTCTTTCTGCCTGTCTCTCTGCCTACTTGTGATCTCTCTCCCTCTCTCTGTCAAATAAATAAATAAAATCTTAAAAAAAAGAAAAGAAAAGAAAAGAAAACCCCTAGTCTAACCCGTGGCGTCTGACACCATGCTAGATTTCTGCCCTTGAAGCACCTTGTTACACTATTAGCGGCTACATGGCCCCAAGTTCAGCACCTGCTGCAGAAGGGAGAGGCTTGGGCTGAGTCGCTGGCTCCCCAGGGCACCTCCTGCTAATGGAGTTGTTACAGATGAGAATCTTCCCCATCACATCCCCTTGTCCCACTTCCTGGAGACACTGGCCCAATTTCACATTTCACTTATTGGCAAGGAAGAAATCTCAGCACTTGTCTCATTTACTTCTCATTTAGCCTCTCTTCCATCCAATCCTGCCAGGCTGGGCCCTGCTGAGCTTGAGGATCAAACTACTGGTCATCTCCCTCTTCAAGGAATATATTGTAAATTTCATGTGGCTCCTTGCAGACACACCAAATGTTGCCTGGAAAAATACTTCTTTTTTTCTCTTCTCTTGGCCAGCACTACATCAGCGTGGTTCAGAAAGCCGTGAAGGTCTTAGGAGTCCAAATGTTTTCTGAACTAGTTTCTCCTCCCGTTAGAAAAGGTGTTTCTGGGGTGCCTGGGTGGCTCAGTCATTAAGCCTCTGCCTTCGGGTCAGGTCAGGATCTCAGGGTCCTGGGATCGAGCCCCGCATCGGGCTCGATCGGGCGAGGATTTTCCTGAAGCTGTGGCCACCCTGCCATTAACATCCCTCCTCGTCACCTGCCCTGCATCCTTCCTCACCCTCTCTGGCAGTGCCCTGAGCCATCCGCCTCCAAACTGGGAAAGAGGGGTGTTGAGGGGACGGACTTATGAAAAGAGACCCCGATTCTTGCTCTGTGTGTCTGTATAGTACATGATTTCTTAAATAATGTATTAATTTACTTCAGTAAATCTAAAATATTAAAAAACGGGGCATCTGGGTAGCTCAGTCAGTTAGGCGTCTGCCTTCAGCTCAGGTCATGATCCCCGGGGTCCTGAGGTCGAGTCCTGAGTCAGACTCCCTGCTCAGCAGGGAGCCTGCTTCTCCCTCTGCCCTCTCCACACCCCCCGGTTGTGCTTGCATAGGTGGGCTCACTCTCTCTCTCTCTCTCTCAAAAGTAAAATCTTCAAAGAGTTAACTTAAAAAAATAAAGTATTTAAATGATGATTGGCTTGGGTGGGGGGAGGCATGTTAAGTCAGCAACCATGTGTGTTGGCAGCAAGGGGAGGCAAGTGCTGTCTCCGGCTGTCTTGTCGTTAGTTTTGAAGGTTTGCTCTGAGAGAAGCCCAGCCTGGTGCTGGTGGCGAGGAAGGGGGCCTCCTGCCCACAGACGTGTTGGCACTTGTCTTTGATGCCAGCGCCGCTTCCAGTGCGCTCAGCTCCTGACGCCTTCCTCCTCCTCCCCGCCAGCGGTCTTCAGGAGCCTTTCATCAAAGGACAAGTACGGGGCTCATTTGTCTCTACCCCGGCCCTGCCTCTACTCGGTCTGAATCTCCAGGGGCTAGATGCTGCTATGATAGTCAGAGGCTCAGAAAAGCAGCACACAAGGGACTATCCGGGAAGCGAGTCATTCCCGGATAGTCGTGGGGCACGTCATTCCACACAACCTCTCAGGATGAACCACACCAAATGAGGAAGCTGGACTTCCAGTTTCCCATGTCCCATACGTGAGAGGTGGTGTTTCCTCATGTGAAAGTGAAGGAATGCTCTACAATGTAGATTGGATTATTATTCAGGTATGGTGAGGCCAACAGAGGGAGAGAGGGCTGCCATTGAAAAGACAGTTTCCAGGGCACCTGGGTGGCTCAGTTGGTTAAGCATCCAGACTCTTGATTTCAGCTCAGGTCTTGAGCTCAGGGCCATGAGTTCAAGCCTCCTGTTGGGCTCCCCTGGGTGTGGCACCTACTTAAAAACAAAAAAACAAGAAAAAGATAGTTTGTCACCCACAGCTCTCCCAAGAGGAAGAGGCACCCACAGCCACACCTGAGTCTGTCAGGAGGGAGGAGCAGGAGGAAAATGTGGGCGGGAGACTTTTCCTGGTTTCTGTGGAGAGGAACTGGGAAAGCAGGGTAAGCCGCTTTAGGATTGGCTGGTTTGAGTAATTCCAGCAGGCAGGCTCTGGGACACAGGAGCTTTCTGCCTTCAGCTCAGGTCATGATCTCAGGGTCCTGGGATCGAGCCCCACGTCGGGCTCTCTGCTCGGCAGGGAGCCTGCCTCCTCCCCCTCTCTGCCTGCCTCTCTGCCTACTTGTGATCTCTCTCTCTATGTCAAATAAATTAAAAAAAAATCTCTAAATAAATAAAATCTTTAGAAAAAAAATTCTTGGGGCGCCTGGGTGGCTCAGTCGTTAAGCGACTGCCTTCGGCTCAGGTCATGATCCCAGGGTCCTGGGATTGAGCCCCGCATCGGGCTCCTTGCTCGGCAGGAAGCCTGCTTCTCCCGCTACCATTCCCTCTGCTTGTGTTCCCTCTCCAGCTGTGTTTCTCTCTGTCAAATAAATAAAAGAAAAAAATCTTTAAAAAAAAATTCTTTGGAAACTTCCTTTATCTCTACCCCACCAAGATATATGTTGATAATCATTCCCCAAGCATACAGCATACTGAGATACATCTGAAGGGTCTCATGAATAGGTTTTATTAGACAATCATAAATGAACTTTTCCTAACAATAGCTAGCAGGGGTTAGATCTGGTTGCCCAATTACATTTACACCATCTGGCAAACAATGAATAATTTTTAAATATAAGTATGCATCAGATATATTGCCTATAAAGTACTTATGCTAGAAAAGTGTTCATTGTTTGATATTTAGACTGAACTAGCTGTCCTGTATTTTTTTAAAGATTTTATTTATTTATCTGACACAGAGAGAGATCACAAGTAGGCAGAGAGGCAGGCAGAGATGGGGGGAAGCAGGCTCCCCGCTGAGCAGAGAGCCCGATGTGGGGCTCGATCCCAGGACTCTGAGACCATGACCTGAGCCAAAGGCAGAGGCTTTAAACCTCTGAGCCACCCAGGCACCCCCTGTATTTTTGTCTACTAAATTTGGTGATCTCATTCTAGTTTCTTCCCTGTTTTCCTTCACAGGTATTTTCCCCCCAAAATCTCTTTCATGCCTAATGTCATGGGGTGCCTGTTTCTCAAAGAACCCCAACTAATACATGGTGAGAATTAAATGAGAGAAAAAACAGAAAGATCAGGGCGGCTGGGTGGCTCAGTGGGTTAAAGCCTCTGCCTTCAGCTCAGGTCATGATTCCAGGGTCCTGAGATCGAGCCCCACGTTGGGCTCTCTGCTCAGCGGGGAGCCTGCTTTCCCCTCTCTCTCTGCCTGCCTCTCTGCCTACTTGTGATCTCTCTCTCTGTGAAATAAATAAATAAAATCTTAAAAAACAAACAAACAAAAAACAGAAAGATCACAGAACAGCGCCTGGCCCCCAGGAAGTAAATATTTGCTAGCAGATAGGCACAGTCAAATACTACCAGCTGACTTGTAGACCCAAGAGTAACTCCTTGGTCTGTGCTCGCTCACCCACTGCCCCCATCCCTGCATTTAATTGGTGCTCAAAACACATTTCATGAGAGATGTGTGCATTTGTTTGCATGTTTTGACTAGTTCTGGAGGACACCAGGATTGGTGGTTGCTCCAGAGAACAAATATGAAAGGGAGATTCACTTTTCTCTGTATGACCTTGCCCCTTGTTTTAAACCTATCAAAAAAAAACTAAAAAAAAAAAAAAAATTAATTATTTTGAATTGAATTAAATTCATTGCAGTTTTTATATCTTGGAGGCCAAATTGGGCAGGAGGCCTGAGTCGGAGGTCACTGTCCCTCCCAAGGCTCCACTTTGCTCTGAGAGGTACTAGCTTGGAGGTTGCTAGGGCTCCCACCAGCTCCTATGTTGCTATTTTCCAAGGCCCAAGTTCTTATGTCAATGCCAAACAATGACCTTTGATCTTGGAAGACCCTGAGGATCTCCCCACTCATCCTATCGCCGTGCTCCTGACCCACCTAAGTTCTTCTGGGGAGGCAAGGAGATTGGCATGGAGGCAGGAGGTATCCCCTACCTTCTCTCACATTTTGCCTGTCAGTGAAACAGGAAGCGGGGTTCATGTCAGGGAGTTGGAATTCCAGAAACTCAGAATTCAAAGAGCCTTAAAGGTCAGGGAGGGTAGGAAAATTCTCTCCAACCTCCCTGACACATGTTTCTTCAGTCCATGCTTGCACACCCCCAGGGATGGGAAACTCACTCCCTCAAGAGCAACTTTCCTAACCAGCACAGTTCTGCCAGGAAAAAGAGTTTGCTTTCTTCGCTGAGACCTGGTACTATGTGACCGCTCCCTAATGCCCCTGTGGTTCCTTGCTCTGTCCTCTGGGCCCCCAGACCCTGTGAGCTTGCTGCAGGGGACCCCTGAGGATGCTTCCTCCGGCTCATTGAGTCTGAGGCCTTTTTGGCCTCCTACTTGCTCTGGGCACACTCGGCCTGGCTCCCTTGTACAGTCCAGCACCTAGGAATGGGATGGAGAACCAATATGTCTTCAGAGAGCACCTGCTGAACCACAACTCAGAAAAAAGTTTGTTTTTTGGGTTCACCCTGGGTGAAGCCCAAGGAAACCGAAGTGTCCTACACAGAGGGCAGCAGGTCTCTAGTGACCACAATGCCAGGGGCCCCACCCCAACTCTGCGCCTCTCCTGCCTGGACAGCTCTGGATATTCTCAGCCAAAGTTAGAGTCTGGCACTGGCATGTGTATCCAGGACAATTCTTTCTGTTAACCCATTATTTCTCTTTAAAAACAAAATGGGGGCCCCTGAGTGGCTCAGTGAGTTAAGCATCTGCCTTGGGCTCAGGTAATGATTCTGGGGTCCTGGGATCAAGTCCCACGTCGGGCTTCCAGCTCAGTGGGGAGTCTACTTCTTCCTCCCCCTCTGCCCCCCCCCCACTGCTTGTGCTCTCTCTCTCTCTCTCAAGTAAATAAAATATTTTTAAAAAGATAAAATAAAAAAAAATAAGTCCAGAAGATCCAGATATAGCTACTTTTATGAGTTTCTGGTAGGTTCCCCTAGAGATATTCTAAGCATTTTCAGCCTGCTCGCACTGTCCTTGACTTGGGAGTTATCCCCTTGCCTTCCTTGATGTGCAGCCCTGGAAGGTAGCCTCTATTGCCTGATCCCAAGTACCCTCAGGGGACCCCTCCTTGCTCCCTCCATCCCCTGGCTCTGCACAAAAGGATTTTGTGTGGCATATGGGTTTAAGTTTTAATAGTTTGGCTCTTATCTAAGTGTGTATTAAAGAAAACAGACCAGTACATTCAATCCATGACTTCACATCTTCTTAGAAGGAGGTTAAAATTTCAAAGTGAGTAATAGTTGAAATAAGTAAGAGGCAGTTTATAGACAAGGCAAAATTGCATAGGAAACACATGACTACTCAGAAACCTGGAAATGTTGCTGTCGCTTATAAAAAGGGGGTGGGGGTCAGGAAAGTTAGATCCTTGCTTAATGCTGGGAAAGAGCCCACCTAGGGGTTGGTAGAGGAAGACAGAGGCTCTGGGGCTCTGATTCTCCATCTTGTTGGGCACCTGGGTGGCTCAGTTGGTTAATCCGGTTAATCTGCTGCCTTCAGCTTTGGTTATGATCCTGGAGTCCTACGATGGAGTCCTGCACCTGGCTCCCTGCTCAGTGGGGAGCCTACTACTCCCTCTCCTTCTGCGTGCACTCTCTCTCAAATAAATAAATAAAATCTTCAAAAAAAAAATCTTGCTGACCATCAGAATCACGTGGAGAGTATCAAAGATCCTGATGTCCAGGCTGCATTCCAGATCAATGGGATGATGTGAGACCAGCGCCTGCATTCTTTAAGTAGGACCAGGGACAGGTGAGTGGTTCTCAGAGCTCCCCTTCTCCCCCAGCCTCTGCCACCTCTCTCCCGAGAAGAACAATGTTGCAGGACCCCTGTTGACGGGAGAAGCCCACGGGTTCCCACTCTGGTGGGATTTACAGGTCTCGGGGCCTCAAAGCTGGGGGAGACATTGGTCAGCTTACATAAGCTCTGCTCCACGCTCCATATTAACAGTTAGCAAGGGGAAGCTATTTAAAGCAGGCGGCTGGGAGGCATGTGGGAGGCCACCGGGTCTGGCACATGGGCTTAGGATGCAGGCAAAAGACGATGCCCCAAATTCTGATCCTCAAAGTGCCACCCAGGCTACACAAAAATAGGAGCAGAGAGCAGTGGCCAGACAGCACGGGGGCGTGGAGGAGGCTCTAATTAAAATGCTAAAGGCCCTTGGTGATATTCTTATTTCTCTCTCATCCCTATGCACTTGCTTCTGCTCATAAAGTTGAAGGTCATTCATAATTCATTAATTCAGCAAATAACTCCTGGGCCAGGTCCTCTTCAGGGCACCGGGGGATAATAACACAAATAATAATAGCTCGCATTTATTGAATACCAACTTTGTGCCAGATACTGTTCTATGTACTTGGCATATTCCTATATGAATATGCCCGGGGAGAACTCACTGGGTCCTCACACAATTACAGTGAAGAAATGCATGCACAGAGGGGTTCAAGAACTTGCTCAAGTTCTCACCAGTAGCGTGTGGCTGGTACCTGAGTAAGACAGCTCTCCTTCCTTTGAGAAGCTCACAGTCTAGTGGGGTGACAGGCCAGGGAAACTAAGTGCCACCTCTGTCGGGGGAGTGGGGAGGGGAGGACAGACCCTTGAAATGGGTTCTTTTTTAAGATTTTATTTATTGGGGAGCCTGGGTGACTCAGCTGGTTAAGCACCTGCCTTCAGCTCGGGTCATGGTCCCAGGGTCCTGGGATGGAGCCCCGCATCAGGCTCCTTGCTCACTGGGAAGCCTAGTTCTTCCTCTTCCTCTGCCCGCCCCACCCCCCAAGCTCATCCTCTCTGTCTATCGCAGATAAATAAGTAAATAAATAAATCTTTAAAAAAAGATTTTATTTGTCAGAGAGAGAGAGAGAGAGAGAGAGTGAGTGAGTGCGTGCATTAGCACGGAGTGGGGAGGGGCAGAGGAAGAGGGTGAGGAGGAGCAGGCTCCCCACTGAGCGGGGAGCCCGATGCAGGATTCGATCCCAGGACCAGGAGATCATGACCTGAGCTGAAGGCACATGTTTAACCAACTGAGTCACCCACATGCCCTGAATGAGCTCTAAAGGTTGACCAGGAGTTAGCGAGGCTTAGAAGGGGTAGGAGAAAAGGGAAGGGCATTTCAGGCAAGGGAATGGCATGTGCAAAGGAGAGGCGGCAGGAAAACAACACAGTTATGCCGTAAGTAGAAAGCAGTCAGATACGAATGTGGGAAAGATACTATTCACTGCTTTAAACCTGTGTCTGGAACAGATCAGGAACGGCACCCTGTAGGAGGCTGGGAAGTGTGCCTCATGTCTCAGATTCAAGGTTCTCAGTTTCGAGAAACATCCAAGCTGTTTTCAGGTCAAGGGAAGGGAGACCTGGGTGTTCGCTGTATTTGCTCTGTTAATCACAGGGTCCAGTGAGGAGGGGGCCAGTGGACTCACGGGGTCCAGTGAGGAGGGGGCCCCTGGAGGCACCACACGGTTGGCCTTTGCCCCGTTTCTCATGTCAGCTTATTCAAGAGGAAGAACTGGTTTTCCAGATGACCTGTCCCCGGCTCAGGCCCTGCCCCAGAATATACCCACAGTGGGGAAAAGAGAACATGAGAGAGCTTTTCAGTCGGGAGGACCCCGACTTCCGTGCTGGCTCAATAGGCCACTTAGCATCTGGGAGCCTCAGCTTCCTGGTGAGCGAATTGGTGACTAACGTCTATCTTGCAGGGTCACCATCACACACAGGATAAAGCCAGGTGTCTGTGCTAGATTGAGCACAAAGATGGACACAGTCTCTATCCCTAATGCACTGAGTTATGTAACCTTAAAATTCATATGTGGCAGTTCTAACCCCCGGGACCTTCAAAATGTGACTGCGTTCGGAGATAGGGTCTTTAAAGAGGTAATTACGTTAACATGAGGTCATTACAGTGAACCCGATCCAATAGAGTGTCTTTATGAGAAGAGGAAATTCGGACACAGACATGCACCGAGGGAAGACCACATGAAGACACAGAGAGAAGGTGGCCACCCACACACCAAGGACAGGGGTCTCAGAAGAAACCAATCCTGCCTGCACCTTGATCTTGGATTCCAGCCTCCAGAACTGTGAGGAAACACATTTCTATTGTTTTAGTCACCCGGTCTGCAGTACTTTGTTAGGGCACCTTCCCTTTGTGGCTCCTCCGGGAAAGAGATGGGTCTATCTCTCCAGCCTCGGATCTAGGCCAGTCTTGTGACTTGCTTTGGCCAACACAAGGCTAAAAGGCAGCAGAAGTGACAGAGTGATAGCTCTGAGCTCACACTTCAGGAGACCATGCTTGCTTCTGCTTGTTATCTTTTTGGGAACCAGCCTGGCCTGGCCTGCTGGAAGCTGGGAGAACACGTGGAACAGAACTCATTCCTCCCAGTCAAAGCCATTCTAGGCCAGCCAATCCCCAAACATGTGGCAGAGCCCCGCTAAGAGCAGCAGGGCTACATACCGGGGCAGTGGCTGGTCTCAGATGTATGAGAGGGCCCGACCAAGACCAGAAGAACCTCCCAGCTGATAGGTGGACTCATGAACAAGAATGAATGCTCCCGTCACTGAGTTCAGGAGTGTTTGTTACACAGCCCTAGCTGACCTCCCGAGCTTATGCAACAAGGCGCTCTCTCCCCAGACCAGCTTCCCAGCTCTCGGTCCATGTGGGCCAGTGCCTGGCCAGAGGCAGCCCCTCTTTTTACAGAAGATGCTTGTGCACCTCTGATTTTGATGGGTTGCCCAGGAGTCGACATAGGGCCTTTAGAGAAGGAAAACTCTGCTGAGGCAAGAGGCCAGTGGGAGTGTGAGAGGCTGCTGCGGGGTGGGGCCCAACTGGGTTTTAAAGCTCACATGGAAATTCTGGATTCATGGATAAAGAAGAACTGAGGGTTGCTGGAGGGGAGGGGGGTCACAGGGATGGGCTGGCTGGGTTATGGACATTGGGGAGGTTATGTGCTATGGTGAGTGCTGTGAATCGTGTAAGCCTGATGAACCACAGACCTGTGCCCTGAAACAAATAATACATTATATGTTAATAAAAAAAAAAAACTTTAACAAAAATTCTGGATTTAATAGCAAATTCTGTAGCATAGGGTTTAGGAAATTACCTGAACCACATAGATTGAGGCAGGGGAGGGTAGTTCACCCCAAGATGTTGCCAGTAGGAAGGGGGTCCTGCCAGCCAGGAAAGGGCAATATGTGTCTGCTCAACAGTAATAATGATGATGTCAGGGGCACCTGGGTGGCTCAGTGGGTTAAAGCCTCTGCCTTCGGCTCAGGTCATGATCTCAGGGTCCTGGGATCGAGCCCCGCATCAGGCTCTCTGCTCAGCGGGAACCTGCTTCCCCTTCTCTCACTGCCTGTCTCTCTGCCTACTTGTGATCTCTCTCTCTGTCAAATAAATAAATAAAATCTTTTTCTTAAAAATGATGATGTCTTCTCTATTTTTTTCCCCAATACATTAGGAGTCTTCTGCTCCTCCCAAGTTCACTGCAATTGGCCATGCTGGGGTGATCAATCTATTGGACAGAAGAGAGCTGGCTAGAAGCTTAGCCCTGAAGACAATTGGGACAAGTTGTGTCCTCACAATTCAGAGAAAGATGCTGAGGCCATGAGATTTCCACTGCTATCTCTTCCAATTCAGGGGATCACCTCCCTGGGCTGGGGTATCCACAGTTGACCCCTGGGGTGGTCTCTCACACCAGCCTGGCAAAGTTGGTGACTTGACAGCCCAGCAGAGGCTCAAGACTGAAC
>JAQQSY010002306.1:0-13767 GCA_028646535.1 Procyon lotor
GTGTCTTTTCTTTTCTGCATATGCCCAAAAAATTCTAAAGGAAAATACATAAAAATAACTAGAATGGCATGACTATTGGTGATTTCTACTTTTTATTTCAATTTTTTTGGAAGTAAGCTCTATGCGAGACTCGAACTCACAATCCAAAGATCAAGAGTCACTTGCTCTATGGACTGGGCCAGCCAGGAGCCCCTTGATTTCACTTTTTAAATTATCACCAAATTTAGGGGTGCCTGGGTGGTTCAGTCTGTTAAGCATCCACCTTCAGTTCAGGTCATGCTCCCAGGGTCCTGGGATTGAGCTCCATGTTGGGCTCCCTGCTCGGCAGGGAGCCTGCTTCTCTCTCTCTCTCTCTCTCTCTCTCTCTCTCCCTGATGCTGCCCCTGCCTGTGCTCTCTCACACGCTCTCTCTCAAATAAACACATTTTTAATTAAAATTATCACCAAATTTAATTCGTTTTACTAATGCAAACAGCTTTTACTCATTGCGATTTTGCAAAAAAACAAATACGAAAATGCTGAAAAGACCAACAGCAGGAATTAAGAATCCTCACTGGGGAGGCTGGATATCTCCCAGGCTGTTGGTGAGAATGCAAAATAAACCTTTGGGAAAGGGTTTGACAGTGTCTTAAAGAGCTGAGCATATACTTAGTATATAATCTGGCATTCCAGACCTAGATATTAACCAAAAGAAATAAAAGCGTGTGCTCACGGTGACCTTTTCAGGCATGTCCATAGCAATTTTATTTCAAACACACAACAACTGGAAACAACTCAGAAGTCCATCAGGAGGTGAAATCATGAGCAAATAGTAACATACAATGCCCTCTAGGCCAAATCACTGACATAGGGACAAGCAGATAGATACCTTTCAAAATGTTAGGCTGAATGAAAGAAGCTAAACAGAAAATAGTGCCTACTATTTGGTTACATCTACTTTTTTACGCTTAATCTTAACAAAAAGGCCAAGAAGCGATATAGAGCTACTTTTAAAATTCTAGTAAATGCAAATTAATTCTAGTAAATGCAAATTAATGTTTAAACTAAAATTAAACAATTAATCAAATAATTATTCGCAAACAAAAAACAAGATGAAGAAAGAGAAATAATTTTATAGGGTGCAGCCAATTCATACCCCCGGGTGTCGTCCCTGAGTAGTAGGGGGACTCGCTCAGCATGCCCCCCCCAGGGTGCCTGATTTGAGGGGTGCCTGATTTGAGGGGTGCCTGATCTCCAGACAGGCAGTTCCTTTATCACAGTTGTGGGCCCTTGGAGGGATTTTCTGTAAAAGGGGGTGTTGCTATTTGAGCTGATTTTCGAACTCAGTCTTTGTAAAGCAACATAATGCAATCTTTCCTAGAAAAACACATTTCAATACCGTAACTGCTGAGGTCACTGCACAGACAGGGCTGTGAGCCCTAAGGATATCTTAGCTCTTTCCCCTTTCCTCTTTCAGGCTGAGTCTGTTTGTCCCTGGATCCTGGTTATCCAGGATCACCACCACCCCCCATTCTCATGGCTTTACCATGAGAGGGGTTGACCGGTCCAGACACCCCAGCCTGGATGCTGACCTTGCCACTGCTGCTGTGTGGCCACCGGAAAGTTCTCAATCTCTCTGGGCCTCCTGTGTAAAATGGGGATCATTCCACCTACACTGAAAGATTGATGTCAGAATAGAAAAAAAAAAAAAAAACTTGAGTGAGGATTTGGCAGAGGCACAAATGCTGCCATCTGATCTAGCCCAGTTGCAGGCAGGTTGATGCTGATAACCCAATATATTAAAACACAGTTTTGTTTCTCAGTTTCCATTGACAGAGGCAGAGAAACTGAAGCCATTAGAAAGGGGTCTCTCCCACAGTGGAGGGCAGGAGACCAAGCCTCTGAGTCCATAGGAGAGGAGCAGGACTGAAGAAGCCTCATTGGTTCACCGACTTCCAGAGTTGGGATATTTCCATTTTCCATCATTACGGTTGGGAATTTTCCAGAGCCCCCTGGATTTTTAAAAAATTGCTACGTATTTTAGCAACTCCTCTGACCCTTCTTTTATTGATTGATTTTTTAAAGATTTTATCTATTTATTTGAAAGACAGAATGTGAGCGCGTTAGACAGAGCGTGAGACCCGGGAGGGGCAGAGGTAGAAGCAGACTCCCTGCTGAGCGGGGAGCTCAATGCGGGATTCAATTCCTGGACCCCAGGGTCATGACTGGAGCTGAAGGCAGTTGCTTAACCAACCACCCAGGTGCCCTCTGACCCTTCTTTTAATGAGTGCAAGTAATTTACCTCCCCTTCCAACTGAAGACCCGATGACCCGGTGTGAAGATTCTAAGGCCACCACGTTTGTAAAGTATGGGTAAGCAAAAACAGGTCGGAGATAGTACTGCAGGGTTCAAGGTCTGGCTCTGCCCCTAACCACTGGAGGCCTTGGTTAAGTCAGCCTCTCTCTGAGTCTCCCTTTCCTCATCTATAAATGGGACCAAAGCCCTCAGCCAGAGCAGGGAAGAAAATGCATGGTTGGAGTGAATCAGTCCCCCTACTGTGCAGACCTCACACACCTCAGCAGAGGAGGGAAACGGTTTGTGCCCGTGCGTCCTCAACCTCCCTGGTCTCTCGCTTCCCCTCTGGGAGGTGGCCTTGCGCCCTGGTGCTCCCGGGAGTTGGGCTAAGACTGCATCCCATTTCTACCGGACCTCCATCCAATCACATCATAGGAAGTCTCTGCAGAAGTACGTGCACATAATCCCTGAAGACAAACACTACAGAGCAGAGGGCCTGAAGACTTCCTATTGGGGAAACACTGCCGTCCTCCTGAAACAGTTAGGGATCAGGGGAACGAGCCCTAAGCCGCAAACATGGGGAACCGAGGGCGCTCTCCGAAGGCTGCTCCCGCTAAGCGGCATCTCTTCCAGAGCAGAAGTGGGATGCGGACAAGCCCGCGTGCAAACAGGACCTAAACAGCAGGACCCGGCTCCAAAACCCACCAATGAGCTGCCCGAGCGACCTGCCAATCTCAACCAATCAGGGCGAGACCCCTCTGACCAATCAGGACGAGGCCCTTCCAGCCAATCAGGATGAAGCTTTTTCCCCCCCTTTCCCTTATTAGCATATTGGACCCCCTGGGTACCTGGGCGGGAACTTTCGGTATATAAGCAGAACCTCACGTTTGCACTGGGGGTTAGCTTTCCTCTGTTCTTTGTCTCCTGCAGTTTGAGTGGTAGCCCCAATAAGGGCTTCCCTGTGCCTTTGATTTTGGGGGGTCCCGCCCCGTTTCTGTCGTTGGGCGGAAGAACGTGACTCCGGTAAGGCTACCCTAAAACTTTTATTTCATAGCCTTTGTGTGAGGGTGGGAAGGCTTGGGTTATAATTTCTCTGTGTTGTTCTGATGAACTGAAGGGTTCATTAAAATGCCGTACGGGCTTTGCTCTCCTTAATTTAGATTAAAAAATCCTTTTTTTTTTTAAGATTTTATTTATTTGAGAGAGAGAGACAGAGATACCAAAAGAGAGCATGAGGTGGGAGGCAGAGGGAGAAGCAGGCTTTGGCTGAGCAGGGAGCCCCATGCAGGGCTGGATCCCAGGACCCTGGGGTCATGACCTGAGCATAAGGCTGACGCTTTACCGACGGAGCCACCTAGGCGTCGCTATTTTAATAATTTTTTTTTCTTCTAAAGGTTTTATTTATTCATTTGAGGGAGTGAGAGAGAGTATGAGAGGGGAGAAGGTCAGAGGGAGAAGCAGACTCCCCATGGAGCCGGGAGCCTGATGTGGGACTCGATCCCAGGACTCTGGGACCATGACCTGAGCCGAGAGCAGCCTCCTAACCAACTGAGCCACCCGGGCGCCCCTTAAATAACCTTTAATGTTTTTAAAAATCCTTGGCCAATGTTCTCTATTAAGTGTTTGTCCAAACAGTGTTTTATTCATATGTACCTAGGATCCTATTTTTGTTTTCATTCTTTAACTTTTTTTTTGGATAAAAGATTGAAATTCTTATCTAGGAAAAGATAATGAGGAAAAAAATACCGAAGTATCTAGGAATGCATTAGCAGGATATTATGCAGTGTAAAGTTTGCAAGAATAAGGATAGTACAAGGAATACTAATATAAGCTTTACCCAGATCCATTCATTTGTAATATTTTTATCCTTTTTTTTTTTTTTTTTTAATGTAGGCTTCACACCCAGCAGAGCCCAGCGGGGTTTGAACTCACCCAGCAGAGCCCAGCGGGGCTTGAACTCACCACCTGAGATCAAGACCTGAGCCCAGATCAGGAGTTGGACACAACTGACTGAGCCACTCAGGTGCCCCTATTTCTTTCCATTTTCTTTGTTATTTGTGTCTGTTGAATTTCTCCTTTGGGATGTAGATACAGACACACTCACAATATAGTCCCCTGAATTATTTGAGGTTACAGTATATATGCTCTGGACTTTAACCCCTAAATACTTAGAGGAGAGATTTTCCCAACTGTCGAGATACTCTCTCACATAAAGTTCTGCAACTTTAGTCTCTATACAATACTTTCATCTGTTCTACTATCTCTTGTGTAATTTGTCAAATGACTTGAAAGTCCTTTTTGCCCCTCAGTTTCAGGATGTAGACTGTAGTTAGTTATGCCGACTAATTACAGTGACCTTTACCTTTCTTTAATCTGGAACGTTTTCGTGCCTTTCTCTGTGGTTTATGATATTGGCATTTTGCTAGAATACATATTCCCCACAGTCCCCATTATGTACGAGAACATTCCGCAGTGCTCTATCACTTTCTCACTCGTGGATTCAAGTTATTTATTCTATCTTAGCTGAAATACCAGATAATCCTATATCGTGTTCAGGGTTTCATATTTGGAGGCACAAACTATCCATCCATCCATCCCCCACGAGATCGGATCGACTTCTAGAATGTGGAATCACTGTTTGCCTCGCTGTAACTAATGAGCTTTCTATGGGGAAACTCAGAGAGAACAGCCATCTGTGAACCAGGAAGCAGGTTCTTCCTCAAGAGGCACCAAATCTGCTGGACCCTTGATCTTGGAATTCCAGCCTCCAGAACTGTGAGAAGTAAATACATTTCTTAAAAGCCCCCCAGAGCTTGAGTTGGAAAACCACATTTTGCCGCCGTCACAGTAAGGATATTATTGTCTGATCTATCCTCACTGCGATGGTGGCTTCGAGACTAGCTACTCCCAATAATCTGTCCTTTACGTCGGAGGGAATTCCTGACATGCCCCGTACCCCTGGATCCCCCCCCGAATTTTACCTCTGTGGCAGTCCCCTGAAACTCTGTAGCATTAATCTCCACCCTCTGTGGTGTTTGTGTCACTGAGGCCTCCAACATGCCTGCCCCGTCTAGCTCACCCGGTGGAAGAACACATTTGCCAGAACCGTGGCTGAGTGTCATATACTTGATGCTGTCTCAGGCTATTCTAGCAAAGCAATTGGAGGGACTTTTTTTTACTACGTAAATGTGTATTATAAAAGTTATATTTATATCTTTTATAGAAATGCATGTTTATGTATTTATATAATATAATAAATATAATACATTTATATAAATGTATTTTATATAAGTGTATTTTATAAATGTCCATTTATAAAAGATATATTCTAATAATCCACGGTCATCCTCTGAGTTCCATCCGGCTTTTGGAGGGGGCTGACTATTGAATTAAATGGGAATAGGATGAGGACATCACTCTCTACCCTTTAGCCCTCCTCCTAATGCCCCCCAGGTCCCTAAATCTAGCCTTGAAACTTGTGGGAACGCCCCTCTTCCCAGTGAACCTGAGTAAACAGCCATAGGTCCCTTTGGGAGGACGGCCGGAAATATCATTGCTAAGCCTCTTAATCATCCATCCTTTATGGATGTGTGGATTGAGCACTTGCCCGTCTCCTCTGCCCATAAGTCTCACGCCTGCAGAGACGGCACATCTATTGTGTCCACAGCCCTCGGAGGATAACGCACACCCTCCTCTCTCCCCCTGCCGCCATCCTCATTGCCCTTGCTGCTCATTGTGCTCCTTGAGCTCACCGTGTTTCTGAAGGCCAAGTGCTGCCCTCAGGAAGCCCAGTTCCGTAACAAATCCCCTACTGTCGGCACCCACGGCCCCCAGCATTCTCAGTGATGCTGCTGCCCCCCTCCACCAGCACAGTCTTCATCCTAGCAGAGGGGGTCTTCCAGGCATTCTAGTGAAGCAGCCAGCTGGTACGTGTTCCAGTCTTTCCTAAGCCCTTCTTTCCCTGTTTGCCAGAGCAATTCCGGCATCTCTGCTCAGCGTGGGGCCGTCTCTTCCTCCTGCTCTCTCCAAAAGTCCTTCCAGCAACGTGTGAACACCAACCCACCTCCTTGCGTCCGTGCCAAGGTATTTAAGCCCTGTTCCCCAGGAGCTGTGCTCTTTCCTTTTTCTTTTCTTTTTTTAATAACAAAGCAGCATTTTATTTTTTTTAATTGAGATATAATCTGCTTGAGATTCTCTCTCCCTCTGCCCCTCCCAGCCCCTGTGTGTGCTCTCTTTCTCTCAAATAAATAAATAAATCTGTTTTTTTTTTTTCAAGACTTTATTTATTTATTTGACAGAGAGAGAGACACAGCGAGAGAGGGAACACAAGCAGGGGGAGTGGGAGAGGGAGAAGCAGGCTTTCCCGCCGAGCAGGGAGCCCGATGCGGGGCTCGATCCGGGGATCATGACCTGAGCCAAAGGCAGACGCTTAATGACTGAGTCACCCAGGTGCCCCTGGATATCAATCCCTTATTGGATATATGATTTGCCAGTGTTTTCTCCCATTCACTATGTTGACTTTTCATTTTGCTGATGGTTTCCTTTGTTGGTGCAGAAGCTTCTTAGATGGATGTCGTTTTACTTGTTCATTTTTCCTTTTGTTGCCTTGATTTGGGCATCAAATCCAAAAAATCATTGCCAAGACTGCTGTCAAAGGACTTAACTGTCTATGTTTTCTCCTAGGAGTTTTGTGGTTTCAGGTCTTATGTTCAAGTCTTTGAACATAAATGTTAAAATTATGTTCAAGTTAATTTTGAACATAAGTGTTAAGATTATGTTCAAGTTAATTTTTGTGTGTGGTGTAGGATAGTGGTCTACTTTTATTCTTCTGCATGTGGGTGTTCCATTGTCCCAACACCAATTATTTAAGAGACCGTTTTGTCCCCATTGTACGTTCTTGGCTCCTTCCATTGAAAATTAATTGGCTGTACATGCGTGCGCTCCTTTTCAGGTTCTCCAGAACTCGCTGTATGTTCTGTCTTCCATGATCCGGCATCTTTAGGATCCAGACCCATACACTCTCCTGTTCCCCCAGATACAGGTGGGCGATGGCCAGTGGCAAATGCAGGGAATATTCCTTATCCTACCCTATTGGGACCAGCATTTCTCCTGTTGGGTTTTGTGGTGACTTGACCCTATTAATTGACCTAATGGTCAGGAGGGAAGGAAAGGCTAGCTCCTCAGAGGGGCACAGGTTTTATTGCAAGGGAGAAACTTCTGTAGGCATCATCTTTAAGCAAGACTTTTGCAGGCTCAGAGAGCTCAGAGGGGTTAGTGTTCCCAGGCGTTTGCCTGTATCAATCCAGATGTCCCATCCTGGGTCTCAGGGTTCTACAGGGGAATTGTTACGTAGTGTTCTCTAGAAAAATACCTCCAAAGAAGTGACATAAGGAGGACTGGGCCCCAGGAAGAGGCTGAAATGCTATACAATTGCAATAGTGACCTCACCTGATCCTACAGGGAACTCAAGCCAGAGCAGCCCTTTAAAGAAGTTGCACGTTGAAGCAAGGGGTCCGAGGTCTTTGAATCTCTGCAGTGGCACCATTGGCTATGGTCTGCTCTGGGGAGGAGAAGGCGTCTGTGAGAGGCAGCTCCCTTCAGCCAGTTTAGTTCCAGGGACATAGTCACAAGCTGTCGGCCATGAAACACGCTAGCCCCCGAGGGAACAGGTGCCCCAGCCCAGAAACGGGATCCCGGGAGCCCAGCACTCTAGTCCTCTGGAGGATGTGTTAAAGTTCCTAGCTTCCATGTTTTACTCCCTGCAGTTATCAGTGATTGCTCTGGAGGCCTTATTGTTAGGGATATAGAGTAACGGTGGGTATATATAGTCTTTGTCAATTTTTTTTTCTAAGTGGATATCGTATTTATTCCCTCAAGATTGTTTGAAGTTCCATTTTGCCAGTTATTAGGATTATTACCTGTATCAGTCAGGGTGTAGTTAAAGAAGCAGAACCTATGTTCTAGATTTTTACAAGGAATTGGCTTAATTGTGGGGGCTGACTAGACAAGATCAAAATCCCTAGGGCAATACAGAATTTCTTCTTTATCCGAGAAGCCTCAGTTCTGCTTTTAAGGACTCTCAACTGATCAAATCAGGCCCACCCACGTTATCTAGGATAATCTTCCCAACTCAATTCAAGTGAGTCTGTGCACTTTAATGATATCTACAAAATACCTTCACAGGAACACCTAAATTCGTGTTTCACTGAATGGCAGGAGACTATATCCTAGCCAAGTGGACACATCAAAAACCATCACACTGCCCAATTTCTTTTTGTTCAAATTTGCTCATTGTAGTAGTGTTAAGACCCTCTGATACTCCTCCCATCAAGAGATGGAGTCTGCTTTTTCCCCTACTTGATTCTGCACAGACTTGTGACTTCTTTGATCACATGTGTGACAGTGTGATGCTATGTGACTTCCAAAGCTATGTTGTCATCAGCCATGAAGCTTCTTTTTTATTCACTAGAATATCTGCTCTTGAAGCCCAGAGATGCCATGTAAGAAGTCCAGCCAGCTTGAGCCCTTCACGTGGAAAAGGCCACTGTGAACAAATCCGAGCTGAGCCCATCCTTAGACCATCTCAGCCCACCCATTAAGACACGTGCGTGAGGAGGCCATCTTGGATATGGACCCTCCCTGCCATTAAATCATCTCAGCTGGTCCCCCAGGGCACAGTGGAGCTGGGAAGCTCCATGCCCACTGTTCCCCTACCAAATTCCTGACCCGCAAAATCCATGAGCATAATACAGTGGTTGTTCTTTAAGACCATTAAGTCTTGGGTGGTTTGCCATCATGGCAGTAAATAACAGGAACGCCTGGGATGTATTTCTGTCCTTTTATTTTCAAGTGTTTTATGTGGGTTTGTTGTGTATCTGTAAACAACATGCTATTGGATGTTATCCCTTTTCCGGGTCAGAATCAAAATCCTGAGGAGGGACTCAGAACCTTTAATAGTGGATGTGTATGCACAGTAAAGACCAAAATCGCACTTTCGGTTGTTCTGCCTTTGGACCCACATCTTCCCTGCCCTTCCTTCCTCTAGAACTGTGACACCAGGTTATCTTTTTTTTTTTTTTTTTAAGATTTTATTTATTTGGGGCGCCTGGGTGGCTCAGTGGGTTGAAGCCTCTGCCTTCAGCTCAGGTCATGATCTCAGGGTCCTCGGAGCGAGCCCCGCATCGGGCTCTCTCCTCAGCGGGGCGCTTGCTTCCCCCTCTCTCTCTGCCTGCCTCTCTGCCTACTTGTGATCTCTCTCCTCTCTGTCAAATAAATAAATAAAATCTTTAAAAAAAAAAAAGATTTTATTTATTTGACAGAGAGACACACACATCAAGAGAAGTAACACAAGCAGGGGGAGTGGGAGAGGAAGAAACAGGCTTCCTCATGAGCAGGAAGCGGGATGTGGGGCTCGATCCTAGGATCCTGGGATCGTGACCCGAATAAGGCAGACGCTTAAGGGCTGAGCCACCCAGGCGCCCCATGGCACCAGGTTTTCTCTGGTTAATTAGGATGGAGCTTTAACCGCCGCCCATCCACATCCCCCTCGCCGAGATACTAGTAGCTCCCGACCCCCTGGTCGTCTGCCAGACCTACTTCTGGCCAGGGAAACTTTAAAGTTCCCTTAGAACCTTGCAGGCTAACAAGCAAGTCGCAGTGATGGGTGGAGGAGGTTACCATGGAGACAGGTCCAAGGAAGGAGGCTCGGGCGGGAGGGAGGGTCCGGACGCGCCTTCCGATTGGCTCAGCGGGCGCGCAGCGTTCCCTTAGCGCACATGCGCAGTGGCGCTGAGGCGAGGTCGCGGTGGAGCTGAGGCGCGGTGCGTTCCGGGCCAGGCTCCTCAGGACCGGGCTGCAAGGTGCGACTCCTGGCCGAGACACGTCGTGCTTTCCGGGTTAGGGAAGTGGCGGAGCCAGAGACCCCTCGGCAGCGCGGGGCTGAGCTCGCCACGCAGGCGCCCGCGCCCCCGCCGCCATTGTTGCCCCGGGCCTCTCCGGCCGCTCCGGCCGCCCGGCCGCCCGGTCCCGGCGACAGGTAATGATGTCGAGGGCACCGGGGGCGAGTGTCCGCGCGGTCAGGCCGGAGCCCCAGCCGGTTCCCGCGCGGCGTCCGCGCTCGCGGCCTGCGGGGAAGGCGAGCACGGGATGTTGGCTGCTGTGGCGGGCCGGGTCCCCACTCCGCCGCTGCCCGCGACCCTCCGGCTGAAGACGAGTTAGGGAGGCCCGACCGGGAAGGGGAGGCGGCGGGCGAGGCTGGCGCATATCTCCTGCAGGGCCTGTAAACAGTTGGCTTTGGTTACACGACTGAGCCTGAGGAGGGCTCAGAGCTGGAGCCTTTGGACAGGTGGTGTCAGGTCGCCGGGTCAGGCCCGTTCTGAGGTTTTCTTCAGGAATCCCGGTTTCAAATTTATTCATGAGGAATTGTCTCCTGTAGAAGCGTTTAAGAGGGGCCTCAAGACACACCAGCCTCTTCTACTTTTTTCCAGTCCCACCGGCTTGTCTCTCCAGCCCTCTGATAGTGAAAAGCTAGAATATGCTGGCATTGATATGCACAGCAAGTAAATGTCCGCCCTTTTTTCCTTGACAGTTTCCTTGGGAACCTTGAGCACTTTATTAGGAAGGATTCTCCTCCCAGTTTGTTCTAAATACCTATAGGTAAGCTCTGTTATTGAGAGCCAGTTCAGTCCTTTATAGCTTCTGTAACATCGGGAAAACACTGAAGCTTTCCCCCCCACTCCCCCACCCCCTGCCCCCCGCCCCCTGCCCCCTGCCCCCGTGAAGTTTAATTCCTGTTTCAGCAAGTTAGAAGTTTGATTTGTTGTTTTGCTCATGATTCGGGTCTTGGCTTCTATTACCACCTTTTGACAGCAGTCCCAACCCCTATCCCCAGCAGATTGCATTTATCTCACAAGTCTGAGGATTTAGGGAAGGAAGACCAAGGTAAAGTCTGTGTGTGTTGGTGCACACTGAGTAGGCTGTTCCTGTTTGTGTATGTGTATAGCAGAGAGCACCAGAATTCTTGACTTTATGGACTGTTCTTGTGTTTCAGGGTCTCTTAACCATCCCTGCAAGTTCTGGGCTCAGAATTTGTAGCTAAGGCTGCTCACTCTACCTTGACGCTGTTCTGCCATTGGCTGCAGCAGCCCTTGATATAATGTCTTCGTGGCTCTAGCATGAGCCTTCAAGCATTTGGCTCACTACTGGAAATATAAAGAATATTGCCAGGTTGACTCTCCCACCTGTAGCAATGTTAGCCTCGTGCAAGAGGATGACCAGTTCTTCACGCTCCCAAGGCCTTCTCACGTGGAAGCCAGACAAGGCTCAGAGTGGACCCCACAGTGTTGCGAAGGAAACCCTTGCTTCAAGAATCTTGCGTGACACTGAGACCTGTCGACAGAATTTTAGGAATTTTCCATATCCAGACCTAGCTGGTCCTCGAAAGGCACTGAATCAACTCCGAGAGCTCTGCCTTAAATGGCTGAGACCTGAGATTCGCTCAAAGGAACAAATCTTGGAGCTGCTGGTGCTGGAGCAATTCCTGACCATCCTGCCTGGGGAGGTTAGGACTTGGGTGAAGTCCCAGTACCCAGAGAGCAGTGAGGAAGTGGTGACTCTGGTGGAGGATTTGACTCAGATTCTAGAAGAGGAAGGTGAGAATTGTAGGGCAGAAAGGGGAGGAATCCTGGGTGGTTAAAGAGAAGTCAGCCAGCATATCACAGAGCAGCCCTTTAAAAAAACTGGGGAGAGCAAAGGGCAGTGAGTGAGAACGGAACCCCATCCTGCATGGTGTGCCCCTTCCAGACTGCTTGGAACCAAACACACGTTACCTAGTGTCCTAGGTAAAACAATGACCAGACACAACCCAATTACCCCAGTGTGAGCCCTCAGGAATTTTACCTCCAGAGGTTTGAACCATTCTGTCAATAAGTTTTTGCTTTGTGAATTGGATTTTAGAATAACATGCTTCCAAAAAAGTAGGAAAGGGTTCAAAGCACATTTCCTTATTAAGAGATAGCATACCCAATTTACATTGCATGAAGATTTAGTAGAAAATTGAAAATTTGTTACGTATCCTTAGCAGTCCCAGAACAGACTTGTTTTTGAAACCTGCATTGATATCTTGGGACAAGTCTCACTGGTCCTTCCCTCTGATTCTTTAAAATAGGGGTGCTGTTTTTGGTTTCTTTCTCATTTCTCACTTTAGGAAAGTATAGGCATCTATTTGGTTAAGTTTCCTAGACTGTTCAAACAGGACTAATCTCCATCATGATCTCCCTTCCCTAGCTGTTCCTCAGAACTCTGCCCCTCCCCAAGAGACCCCAGAGGAAGACCCCAAAGGAAGACCTGCTTTCCAGGCAGGCTGGTTAAATGACTTGGTGACCAAAGTAAGTGTTAGTTTTTTCTGTGATTTTAAAATGGTTTCTAGGAAGTGTTTGTGTGAGGACGTTTTATGTCCTGGCCCTATAACTTCTGTCCCCCCAAAAGCCCAATCTGGGATTTAAGCATCAGTTCCTGTCTTTAAATCCAGCTTGGCTTGTTAAGATAAATGACTGCCCTTTATAAGAAAGAAGCTCCTGCTCAAAAAAAAAAGAAAGAAAGAAGCTCCTGTTGCCTTCCCCGAAAGCTCTTTCCTCACTGTTTTGATTTTAAGGGAACAACATTGCATAGAGGTTAAGGGATTGACCTCTACAGCCAGATGAATCTGAACCTATGATTTGGGGCAAGATATTTGACCATACTTAGCCTGAGTGATTAAACTCTAATAAATAGAATTTACCTCTTAGATTGTGAGGATTAAGCATTATGAGACTTGTGGTTAGCCTGGATTACAGTAAACCATCAATAATTAATAGTTGCTGAAATTATTTTTCTCATTAACAAGTAATTAAAGGCCATGTATTTTCTGGTGTTACTGTTGATCGTGAGTCTAATGTTCTATCAGGCCACCTTAAGAGAAAATTTTGCTGTAAAAATAAACATCTGAAATTGGTAGAGTAAAATTACTATTCGTAGATAGTACGATTGTTTACCTGAAAACCCTAAGAAAATCAAGGGAAAAATTGGGAAACAATTGTAGAAAATTTGAGTAAGGTGATTACTACAGAAAATGGTATATGAAAATTAATCACTTTCAGGGGTAGCTGGCTCACTTGGGAGAGCATGCAACTCTTGGTCTCAGGATTGCAAGTTGGAGCCTCATGTTGGACATAGAACTTACTTTTAAAAAAAGAAGAAAATTAATAACTTTCTTACATACACATTAAAATCAGACACATGATAAAATGAAATAAAAGTTTCCCTGCACAGTTTTCCCCACCCCCAAAATTTAAAATATCTAGGACTAAACGTAGCATAAATTTTGTAGTCCTATATCATACTATAAAACAAGAAAGAAGCTTTGAATGTTGGAAAATTGTCTGTTCTCCCTAAATTATAAGCAACATAATTGTCAATACAATTTTTATAAGGAACTTAGAAAGTTTATTTGAAAAA
>JAQQSY010002307.1:0-13767 GCA_028646535.1 Procyon lotor
TGATGGACAAGAATTTGGGCATCCCCAAACCTTTTGGGCCCCAGATCAAGGGCAGCTGCTGCCTGGAAAAAAAGATCCGCCAGCTGCTAGAGCCCCTGGGCTTCCAGTGCACCTTCATCGAGGACTTCGACTGCTACCTGACCGAAATCGGGGACTTCTGTGCCTGTGGCAACATCCGCCGGGTGCCCTTTGCCTTCAAATGGTGGAGGATGGTGCCCCGGCCCCAGGACTAGGCCTGCCTGTCCCTCCCTCACCCCGGCCACGCTTGTCCCTCCGTATCCTGAGGGGGTGGCCTACACCACCAGCTCGAACCCCCTCAGAAAACTGGTTATTAAGGATCTATTAAAGTCCTAGGTGTTCCTAAAAAAAAAAAAAATTAAATTGTTGAATCACTGTATTGTATACCTGAAACTATTATAACACTGGATGTTAACTGCAGCAGAATTAAAACAAAATCTTTAAAAAAATTAAAAAATTGAGGTGGTTAGTCTTTTTCTTATTATTTTAGGAACAATTTATATATTAGGGATTTTAACACTTCAGTTGGTATTTTTTCCCCAGTTTTTCATTTGTCTTTGTTATTTGCTTAAGGTGTCTTTTGCCAGGCAAAAAGTATCTTTTTTTTAATGTATTCAAATTTATCCATGTTCCTCTGTATTCTGGAATTTGAGCAGTAGGTAGACAAAGTTTCCCAGATTATAGAGGAATTTAATCATACTCACTTCTAGAACTATGATGTTTTATTTTTTATGTCTACTTTTGATATTTTTGGAATTTATTGTCATATTTGATGTATGGAATGGATTTAATTTTTATCCTTTTTTTGGTATGACTATCCGGTTATCATAATTTACTAAACAGTTTGTGTTTCCCCTCAGACTTGAGATACCACCTCCTTATTATATTCTATGTTTTATGTGTATATATGTAAGTGAGTTTATTCTGAATGTTTTATTCAATTCCATTGGTATCTTTGTCTTTTTAATGCAAGAGTTTCCACACTGTTATGAAGCTTTACAGTGTATTTTAATAACTGATAGGACTAGTCACATCCCTACTTCTGTTTCAATATTTTTGCTTGTTTGTTTTTTCAAATGAAATTTATACTTAACCTGTCCAGTTCTGGAAAAGAAAAAAAGCCTGATGTTTTTCAAGTGGTAATGTATTAAATTTCTAAATTACCTTAAGGAAAATGATCTATTTATAATGTTGATTCTTCTTAAGTACATGGCCTATTTTTTCATTTGTTTACATTTACTTTTGTGTCATATAAGAGTGTTTTATTTTTTTTTAATTTTTATTAACATATAATGTATTATTTGTCCCAGGGTACATGTCTGTGAATCGTCAGGTTTACACATTTCACAGCACTTAACAGCACATACCCTCCCCAATGTCCACACCCCAGCCACCCCATATAAGAGTGTTTTAAAGATTTCATCATAGAGGTGTGGATATTTCTCGTTAAAATTTCACCTAGGTAACATGTTATTATTTTTAGCTGCTGTAAATGTGTTTTTTTCCCATTATATCTTCTATTTGGTTACATCATATATATATGATATTGCTTTTTGTATGTTAACTTTTTATATCTGTTACTTTATTAATGATAAATTTTTGATTTTAGGAGATTTCAATTCATTTTTGTGCGGGGTTTCATATTTTAAATAGCCATTGGAAAATTACTTAAGTTTAAAATTCAAAGCCCCAGGAAATTACCAGAAATACATTTACTACATAAAGTAAAGAATATCTGTTCTCAATGAGCCTCTAGGTAATAAATCCAAGGCAATAGCCATACTGAAGAAAGTCTCTGCTTAGTTGGGCCATATTCTAAATTCAGCATAAGCAAGTTCTAAGTCACCTCACTTTGAATAGCCATTAGATTTCCTTTAAAGGTAGATATACAGTAGTCCCCTTATTTGCAGTCTCTATTACTATAGTTTCAGTGACCTGTAGTGAACCAAGATCTGGAATCAGATGATTCTCCCTCTGAGCTATTGTCAGAAAGTCAGTAGTAACCTAGCGCTACCTCACAACACCCGTATCATCGCCTTCAATTCATCTCATCATGCTCTCCTCTCCTATCATCACAAGAAGGGCGAGTACAGACAGTAAGATATTTTGAGAGATCACGTTCATGTAACTTTTATTATAGTATATTAAGATAGTTTTTATTTTATTATTAGTTGTTAGTCTTGTACTGTGCCTAATTATAAAATAAACTTCGTCATAGGTATGTATGTACAGGAAAAAATACAGTATATGTAAGATTTGCTACTGTCTTGGTTTCAGGCATCCACTAGGGATCTGAGAACATTATCCCTATGGGTAATGGGGGACTCTTGTATATAGTTTTGTGTATATGGTTCCATAGGTAGAATTTACCCATTTCTCTTACAGTCTACGGTTCTCAATTTTTCAATTTTCATGGCAATTTTTAGCCTTCCCAGCATTTTGCCATTTGTAGCTCACTTAAATATAAAGTTTGTTTCACCTCATCTCATAAACTTCAAATGGCTTTTCCTCTTACTAAGAAAAAAATAAATATACTTCCAGGGCTTACGATCTGTGCTTCAGTTTGCTTCCTTCCACGGCCTTATAAGATCTGTGCTTCAGTTTGCTTCCTTCCACCACCTCATTTTCTACTTCTGTCCCCTCATTTCCTCTATACTGCCTCATGGTCTTTTCATTTATTTCTCCTGCATATCCCAGTGGCTCACCCCTTTGCCTCTTTAAGGTGTCTAATTATTTGGATCAAATCAACAGCTCCTTTCCTGATTACTCTTTTCAAGTAGCCTATACACTGTGGTTGATGTATCATTGATCCCGTTTTTTACCCCTCCCTGTGTCTAAACCCCTTACTATTAACTCTCCAGTTCTTTCTCCTGGTGGGTAGGGTGACATACACAGTTCTTTGAGTCTAGATTCAGCAATATGACTTTCTGTGGCCAGTAGAATGAATTAGAAGTGACAGTGTGTTAGTTTCAAGTCTAAGTCTCAGGAAACCTTGGCTGTTCCCTTCATATGTTCTCCCACACCTCTTACAGGGCCCTGAGAACTTGCTCAGACTAGCCTGCTGGAGGTTGAGAAACATGACTTAGGGCTGAGTTGCCCCAAACAATTTGGTCAAGATCGACCCTGACCATCCTAGAGTCGGCCAGTCCCAGCTGACATCGGCATAGTGGATACATGTGCAATAAACGCTTACTGCTGAATGTCACTGCTTGATAGTAATAATTAACTAATAGACACACCAGTGCCACTTTATTTTACTTCACAGCCCTCACCTTTATTTAGCACTTGTCACTTATTCAATCAATTATAGTGGATCCTCGAACAACAACAGGGCAAGAGGTGCTGACACCCACACAGTTGAAAATCCACATATAGCTTTGATTCTCCCAAAACCTAACTGCCAATGGCTTACTGTTTCATTAGAAGCCCTCCTGATAACATAAACATTTGATTAACACACATTTTGTATGCTGTGTGTATTATACATTGTTACAATAAAGTATTACATTCCAACTATAAAGTAAACTAGAGAGAAGAAAATGTTATTAAGGAAATCTCAAGGAAGAGAAAATACATTTATGAGATTGGACTGTATTTTTTTGAAAAAGATCCATGTATGAGTGGATCCAAGCAGTTCAAACCCATGTTTTCTTTCTTTTTTTTTTTAAGATTTTATTTATTTGACAGGGAGGAGAGAGATCACAAGTAGGCAGAGAGGCAGGCAGAGAGAGAGAGGGAAGCAGGCTCCCCGCTGAGCAGAGAGCCTGATGTGGGGCTTGATCCCAGGACCCTGAGATCATGACCTGAGTTGAAGGCAGAGGCCTTAACTCACTGTGCCACCCAGGTGCCCCTAAACCTATGTTTTCAAGAATCAACTGATTATATGTTGCTTTTGTATTTTGTTTTCTACCATTCAATATTACTTCCATGAAGATAGGAATTTTTCTGGCCTGAGTAGATTCTCAATAAATATTTGTTAGATGAATAAGTTCATAAATTATTTCCATAAGTTTTGCTAACATACATTGATTATTTCAGGTACTTGAATGACACTGCTAATAGTTTCCCAAACTAATTATTTTCTCACATACTTACTTTAAATCAAATGCATATAGATGCCTTTAACTATCTTTAGAATTTTGTACATTATTCTTTGAAAATGTCCTGGCTGCAATTGGTTGGTATTCTACACATAACCATTTTCATCGTTTTATTTTCTCTGGATTATTGGCTGACTTAAAAAGGCAGAAATCCAACTGTTTGGGGGCTCAAGGTTAATACCCACTTGAAATTCTCTTCTCCTCTTTTGTAAGCCTAACTGATTAAGGATAGTGAACAATAAATATTACTAAGCAAATTCTCTCATATTTCGTTTATTTTTGGAAAATGCTTCAGCGGGCTTTTAAAATTTTTGAACATTGTTGAAAATTAATAAGTTTAAAGTGAGAGAAAATGTTGTTAATTGAAATGTAATTGAAAACATAGAGCAATCTTGACCCAAATTCTTCTTTTAATGTGCGACTCTAGCTAGGCTTTCAGGTGCTAGAATGTGACATTATTTGCCACTTCAACCCTTTGGAGGTATGATACCCAAGAAGGGCTCGGGAAATCAGATGTCATCATAAATGCCACTGTTCTGCCAACAGTGGGGACTCCACAAATTTGTACTTTCACCTTAAGTTTACCCAACTCCTCTTAGAGGAAGAAAAAAGATGTAGCCATTGATAATCTAGACCAAAGGCTGATGATCTCCCTACTGTTCCTCTCTTAGTAGAACAATTCTATAATACATGTTATGGAAAGCTTCCATTATGACAGTAATTGGAAGACAAATGTTTATTTCTGTTGAGTTTTACTTGCAATTATTTCAGAAATTTGTCAAATACTCAAAAACACTTTTATAAAAATTTTATCTTGTTACATATTTTATTATTTAGCCTATATGGTCATTTGCTGAAGGAATGATTATAAATATTCAGTTCCATTGGTATTATTGAATTGATCCCATCACATGAGTGCTAAGGATGTAATTATTTCTCTCTTTAGCTGAGTCCTTAAGACAGAGAATTCATGGCACAAGGAAAAGAATTGAAGGTGATATTTAACTTTTTACATTTGGAAGTGGAAATGCAATAAATTATTTTGTGGATAAAGTATTGCTTAAGTTACTTGGAAGGTCGTCTCATCTTGACTCTCAAAGTATCACTCTTTTTGGTTCCGAATGGACTTTTTCTCATATTTGAATTTAAATTCCACTTCTCTTTAAACATTGCTGTAACATAACATGTAACATGCAATAATACATGTAACATGTATTAGGAGTCCATCTGTGAAAGAAATAAATGGGACCTATTTTGTTCTCCATTCCAAAGTTGCCACAGATTTTCTTTTCAAAGAAAGATGTCCTAAATGTTCTAAAATAGTCTACACGTGATTGAAATGGAAAACTTACCCTGGTCAGAATACTTTTTACTTTTTCTTGTAGCATCCAGATAATTGAGACATATGTATTATTTCAATTTAAATTGCTTGCCCTTAAATTCTTTTTGTGTATGACCATGTGTGAATGCAGAAAGACATGCACACAGATAAGCATACAGTTGTGAGATGGTTTATATTTATATTGAAAAACAATACTTTTGTCAAACTTTTCATGTTGCAGCTTTTGTCTCTTCTCTTCTGCTTTTAGCAGATTTTTCTAAATATTTAATTACATAGTTAGGAGCCCTAGATTTCTCTCTGTTTTCCAAGCTTCTAGATGTACAATAAAACTAGGAAGTAACCACAGGAACTCTAAAATGACTTGTATAAAACCATACTTCGACATAAATATTACTTATTCCATAGCCATTCTGGAAAACACAGATATGCACACATACATGCCTTTTCATTTAACTCTCAAAATTGTTAATTACTTTTTTTTTTGTTTGCAATCCCTCATTTTTCTGCTTTTCCACCACAGGGACAAGTCAGAATGCATAATATTCAAAAGATGGGTCTTAAGTAGCTCTTACTCTGCTTTTCCAGCAAATTCAGTGGAAAAGCTTCTGCAACAAAACAAATCAGCCCTATCTCCCCTGCACCATGTTATTTCGGTAATGTGCCTTGTACTGCTGCTTTTCTTCCACAATATGAGAGGATATCAGAGTTCTATGCTTCAGGTTTCCGGGAAAGATTTTGATGGGATGCAAGAGCTGGTCCTTCTCGTAGAATAACATTGCAGCTAACAAACACAAGAACAAGGGGGCTGCAATTATATAAAAGATAGGAGTCTTTTTCTATTATCTTAGAGAAACTCAGTTCTGCCACATGTACTTGACTGAATTCTGTTCATAAAAGAAAGAGGCAATTAAAAGGCAAAATCATTACTGAACACTGAATGGAGAAGCCTTTCCGACCCAGCTGCTCCATCTTGTTTGCTTTTGCTTTTCCCAGTGAGTTTTTAGAATGTCGACTTAGTGCAAGCTTACAATATTGTGACAGATCACACTTCCCCAAACTCTGTGGAGTATTCTCCCCATGATCCTGGAAGCCTTCCCAGCTTTGGTGCTGATAGAATTAGTTGCTGTACTTCTCAGACAAACAAAGACTTATTGAAGCTCTGGGGTGGGGAAAGCTTGAACAACAAACAAATACATAAGCAATGATGAGACAAAGACAATATTATCTGTATTTTGAAATTAAAATTCTAGTCGTCTGTGTTCTGATAATAAGCTTAAAAGTGATTTAGGGTGATTTGACTGGGAAGCATCTTTGCTCACTGAAGTCACTAGAAACTCCTTAAGGGTAACTTTACCAAAGAGAGAACTGCTCCTATACTAATGCCTATCATTTATTGAAATCCACGGTCCAGGTCCTGTTTAATTCACTTAAGTGTCATAATAATCTATGAAGTAAATATTAGCTCGCTATTATAAATGAGAAAACCGAGATCGAGTACAAGAAACAACCTGCCCAAGTTCACAGAGTTAAAATGGGGTTGAGTTAGGTGTCGAATGGAGGCAGCCAAGTTCCTAGCCTCGAGTCCTGTTTCCCTCTACTGCTAATCATTGTGCTACATCTTTGGAAGCATTGGCTCTAGAGTTGGACAAGCTGGGTTTACACCCTGGTTCTGGTATGTACCGCTCATGCGTCCTTGGGTAACAGGTTTAACTTCCATAAACCTTAGTTTCCTTATCTATAAAGGACAACTTCATTGTGTTCAGTAAGAACAAATAGAATATGTTTGGAGTCCTTATTTGGGTGGAAACTATTAAATTAAAAAATAGTCTTTTCACCTAAACTTCATACGTTTTCATAGTAAAATATAAGACTAGTTTCTTAACTGTTCCCTTGCAACTACATGTTCTTCTCATTCCTTCACCTGTACTTACTTATTTACTTTCCACCCTACCATATATCACCAAATACTGGGAGAAGAGCTAAAGAATTCTCTTATTTGCTGAAAATATCCTGTGAGTTTGGCTCCTTCAGCAGTAAAATTTCAGGGAAAATCACACCTAGAAGTTAAATCTAAGATCAAACTCTTTGTCTTTATATCTTTGTTCTGGTTGTGCTTATTTTTTTTTTTTAATGGTAATGCTTAGTTTTACATAGGCAGAGAAAGAGAACTTTCATAGTTACATGTCATATGACTTACTGCAATTTTACGAGAATTTGCATCAAAAATAATTTCTTTTTGTTAAATAGAAAAAGGATTATTTTTGATTAGACAGTTGTTTTATAAAACTGTGTTGATACTAATGAGTTTTTGCAATAGGTTGGTTTGCACAAATATTGATAGAATGGATTTCCACATATCTTTTCAGGACTGTGAACGACTATGCAGCTTTTCTTCCTTGATGATGCTAGATGACTTTGATTTATTTTTCTAGCTTATTTATATATGCTTCAAATTGGTACCATGGCAAGTATTCAGGGTCTATTTTAGTGAGGAAAGTGAGGAAATATATATATATATATGTATATATATATATATACACATATATATATATATATATACATATGCACAAATCTCTTTACTCCATGCTTCCCTTTATCACTGCACTTCATTGATTTATTTCCAAATCATTTTTCCAAGTTATTTATCACACGTGCAGTCTCTACTTCTTCACTTCCTACCTCTTCTTAACCTGTTAAATCTGGCTGTCACTTCTAATGCTTCCCAAAAATTGTTCTTCACATGAGTGCTATTGAGCTTTAGAACTAATTGACACATGTCTTTTCACAACCTTCTCACGTTATCTTTCTCAAAATACTTTTCTCTTTTGGTTTTTATGATAATACACCGTCCTTTCCTGTTTGATACTCCTCTTCCTCTGTACAAAATCTAGGTGTTGGGGTTCCTTGGCGTATATTGGTCAGAGTTCTCCAGAGAAACAGAATCTATCATCTATCTATGTATGTATCTATGTATCTATCTATCATCTATCTATCTATCTATCTATCTATCTATCTATCTATCTATCTATCATCTATCATCATCTATCTATCATCTATCATCTATCTATCTATCTATCTATCTATCTATCTATCTATCATCTATCATCATCTATCTATTATCTAAAAGGTCTTGGATCAATTGATTGTGGATACTGAGAAACGTCATGATCTTTCCTCTGCAAGCTGGAAACCCAGGAAGACCAGTGACATAATTTGAAGGCCTGAGATCCCAAGAGACAGTGGTGTAGGTTCCACTTCCAAAGCAGAAGTGCTGAGGACAAGAGAAGGATAATGCTCTAGTTCAATAGCCGAAAGAGAGAGAGAGAGAGAGAGAGAGAGAGAGAGAGAGAGAGAGAACTACTTTCTTCCTTTTTCTTCTATTCAGGTCCTTAGTGGTTTGGATGATGGGCATCCCGCAGTGGGGAGGGTGAAGCACTTTATTCAGTCTACCAATGTAAATGCTAGTCTCTTCTGAAAATATCCTCACAGACACACCCAGAAATAATGTTTAACCAGATACCTGGTCATTCTGTGATCCAGTAATGTTGACATATAATATTAGCTGTCACACTTGAGGTCAGTCCTAGGCTCTCCTGATTACTTTCTTTCCTTAGGTGAGTTTATCAAGTTCCATGCCTTTAAATATAATCTAAATTTTAACAACTACCAAAATACTATTTTCATTTCAAATTCTTCCTATAAATTATTTATTCAGCTGGCTACTTAATATCTCTATTTTGATAATTCCTGAGAATTCCAAACTTAATGAGCCCCAAGTTGAAATGCTTTCACCTCCAAACCTCTTCCTTGTTTAGTCTTTCACTATCTCAGGGATAGACATAGTTGTTAACTTAGTTGCTCAAACCAGAAACTTTCCCCCACTTCCATGCCTATCCATACACAAACTCTCTGTTCAAACATATAGTCACCCACTCACTGCATCTCCAACACCTCAGTATATTTCACTATCATTCTTATCTGGACTCCTACATTAGTCGCCTACTTGATATTTTCCTTTCCAGTCTTACCTTCCTCTGATCTATTACACATATGGAAGTTAGAGCAGTCTTTTAGAAACAAAAGAATGATTTAACTGTCCCCATGCTTTATACTCTTCAATGACTATTGCATGTAAGATCCTGTATGGTATGGCCTCTGCTTCTCTTTTAAACTCATTTTGTTCCACTCTCTCTTTTGCTATAGTTCAACCACAGTGGCTTTATTTCATATCTTTGAACACACCAAGTTCCTCTTTCTTTTCTTAATATTTTAACACAAATATATCTCTATGCCCACTCTTTTTTTGTGCTATTCCTGTGATTGATTGTTTTCATTTGGTGGGTCATTTTATAAGTTACTGTCTTAAGACTTTTCTATATTATAAAAATTGATCTTTTTTTTTTTAATTCTGCAGCATAGTCCCCTGTTAATTTCCTTCACCTCACCTAATACAACTTCTGTTTAAATACATATTTGTTTACTTGCGTTATCCATTTCTTCACTAGATCATATACTTTGTTTGTAAAAATACTACTTTTTGTTTTAGATACTATAACCTCAGTGTCTCACAGTGTTTTGATGTAGTAGCCAATCAATAAATATTTCCTATGTAAGTTAAATAGAGTGGAAAATTTCTTTGAGAAATGGGTGTGTGTCAGCATTCCTTAGAGCAGAGCAAAATAAAGAAAAATTACAGTTGTAGACTTTGGGACAAGGTTTATGAGTTCCTTGGGTTTACATTTATTGAAACTTCTATGAACTTCAACCCAACTATGATAAAAAATCCATAAAAGCAGCAGTAAAAGGGAAACACAACTGAGCACTATTCATAGTCTTCCCCAAATTATTTCCAGAGTGATTCTCTGCATTGTTCTCAATGTAAAAACAAAACAAAACAAAAAACAAAACAAAACAAAACAAAAACAATGTCCATACTGAATGACAAGTGGCCAGTCACTGGATTTGCAATGTTCTGCAATGTTCTTCCTTTGAAGTAGCTGATGGGAAAATTAAAAGATGATAGCAGTTGAGAAAATAAAAGTTGGGGCACACTCAGGTGTCCTTAATGGGAGAAATCTTTTTTCCCTTTATTGTGTATGAAATGAATAATACTAAGGTAATGTCAGTTATTACCATTCTTAGTAATCATCCATTTTCTTTTAACAATAATTAAATCCTTGGGAAGAATCAAGGTATACTATATTAAACTTGGAGTCTACGTTTATTTGGGATCAGTACCTTGTAAACTTAAATCTTCAATTTTGGAACTTCTGCCTCCAGTGGAAATGCAATAAGAGGAACTAGACTTAATCGCTTAAATAAAAATATGTGAAATATATACAAAAGTGGTCTTTAAGATATTGGACATCAGACAACAAAGGACAATGATGTCTGGGAAATAGGAAACAAATAATGTGAACTTGAACTTTGTCCCGAATTCTTGCTTGAAGGAAGTTTTATGGCTGTAATACGGGGAGACAAAAACCCATATAGAACCTGCTGTTCTCCTTCAACTGAGAAGACAGGGCTCGAGTCCATGGAGGCCAACGTGGTTGAAGTCAACATGGGAGAGTACTAGAGAAGAAACAGCTGCGTTTAGAGAGACCTGAAGAGTTCTTTCTCAAGTCTTCTTATGCAGGTGTATACTGATACGTACACGTATGTGAGGGACGGAGACCAAAGAAAGAACCACCTAAAAGGATTAGAGAAAACAGTACTTGAACTAGGGCTGAGAATAGTTCCACCAACCAGAGTAAAAAAATCTCTTAATGGAAGGGATATCAAAAAAACTCCTCAAAAAGCTTTTATTGCAGCAGTTAGAAAATTCACCATAGACTGAATACTGCTTTGGTCTTGCCTATCGAAGTTTAAAAGCAAGACCTGAAAGAATCATACCAAAAAATGTCTCTCTATTCCAGAATAAAGGCAAAGAATATTTATAGAAATACAAAAGCATCCAACATACAAGATAAAAGTCATAATGTTGGCAAATAATAGAAATTATTACCAGGTGTGCCAAAGAAGCAGGAAAATAGAATCCTTAATGAGCAGTAAAACTAAAAATTAACTGAAACAACCAAATGATGCACATGACAGAATTAGTAGACAAGGATGCTAAAGCAGTTGTTGTAATCATAAACCACCTCCTCAAGAAGCTGGGGAAAATGTATATATCCCCTTATTAAACTTCTCCAGATGAAAAATATAATGTCTAAGATGATAAATACACTGGATGAAATTAAAAGTAAGTTAGATATTGCAGGAGAAAGAAATCAGTGACCTGGGAGATATAGCAAAAAAGAAGACTCATAATAAAATGGAGAGAGGTAAAGAAAAAACAAAGATGAAGATACTATCAGAGAGCGATAGAAAAACTTTGAGCAATGGGATCTCCAAATAAGAATAAGGAAAATTATACAGAAATATTAAAAAAATGGCAAATAAATTTAAAGGAAAATGATGGGAAAATATAACATGATAACAGTAATTAAAAGAAATCTGAGGTGGCTACATTAATATCAGAAAAAGTAGATTTCAGAATAAATATTACCAGCAATAAGGGGAGCTGTTTCATAATGATAAAGAAGTCAATTAATGAAGAAGACTCAATAATCCTAATTATTTATGCAATAGTAGAGCCTTAAGGCAAAACTGACAAACATGAAAGAACTTCAAAGAAAAATAGACAAGCTCAAAATTATAGTTAAATAATTCATCATCTACTCTTTAAAAAAAAAAGATTTTATTCATTTATTTGAGAGAGAGAGAGCACAAGTAGGGGGAGGAGCAGAGGGTGAAGCAGGATCCCCTTGGAGCAGAAAGTCTTGGGGGCTTGATCTCAGGACCCTGGGATCATGATCTGAGCCAAGACACTTAACTGAGTGAGCCACCCAGGCATCCTGTCATCATCTATTCTTAATATAAGTAAAACAAATAGAAAACCAGTAAGAATATAGAGAACTTGAATAGTACTTGTAACCAGCTTGAACTAATTGACATTTATAGAACATTTGCCCTGAAAAGGGGGAGAATGCATAATCTTTTAATTACACATGGAACATCAAACAAGGTAGACCATATTCTAGAGCATAAAATGAGTCTCAATAAATTTTCAAAGATTCAAGTCATGGAAAATATGTTCTCTGAGCACATTGGAATTAAATTAGAAAGAGAAATATTTCTGGATTCTTAGAGATCTTCTAAGTAACCCATAGGACAAAGAATTCAAAAGGGAAATTAAAAAGTATTTTGAAGTGAAGAAAAATGAAAACACAACTTGTTAAAATTTGTGTGATGCAGATAAAGCAATACTTAAGGGGAAATTAATAGCACTAAAGTTTTATATGAGAAAAAAAATGGGCCTCAAATCAATGACCTTAGCTTGCACTTCAGACTGTTAGAAAAAGAAGAATGAATTAATCCCAAAGCAAGCAAAAGAAAGGAAATAATACAGGTCAGAGAAGAAATCAGTGAAAGAGAAAACAGAAAAACAATAGAGAAAATTAGTAAAAACAAAGGCTGAATTTTGAGATGATAACTAAAATTGCAGTAAGATCATTTCTTGTCACAACCCACATACCTTTGTGGAGTTTTTGACTAGTAGATTAGAGGACCTTCAGAATATTCTACCCAATGCCTCATAAAATAGGATGTTTTTGCACTTGGCTGGTAGAAATGGGTCCTCTCATCCTTGTGGACCTTCTTCACACACGTGCACTGTTCAGTGCTGTGTTGAATACTCAAGAGAGATCTTCTGCAGATGTCATGATACTTTTCCTGGGCAGCCCTGTCCTCACCAGGATCCTGCTTGACGACATCTAGCTGTTTGGACTATTAGCTCTCTCTCACAATTCACATTCTCTGCCCATGTTCCCCCTTCGGAACTCCCAGTGGACTGGGAGCTCTTTCAAGATAGTAAGTTGGAGAATTGCAGGGTTTACATCATTTATGTTTCTCAGGGATCTCTCTCCTTTGTTGCCATAGTCCAGTGTTTTGAAGGTTTTTGTTTTATATATCTCATCCTGTTTTTGATTGTTTCAATGGGAGTGTTCGTTAAGTCTCTACGAGTCCTTTTGGCTAGTAGGAGAAACTTACCCTTTTTAAAAATACATTTGGATTTATGTTTGTTCTGTTTTCTCTTTTCTTTGTATGCTTCTTTTCTGGGCTTTAATATGTTTGGCCATTTTCTTCTCTCTCTCTCTCTCTCTCTCTCTCTCTCTTTTTGATCATAATTTGAGTTTTAACTGTGTCATTCCATTATCTCCTAAATTGAATTGAAATTTATACATTCTACATTTTTTTGATGGC
>JAQQSY010002308.1:0-13767 GCA_028646535.1 Procyon lotor
AGGCTTTTGCCAACCCCGAGGATGCCCTGAGACACGGAGGCCTCCAGTACTGCCGCAGTGACCAGGACGTGGATCGCTGCCTCAGAGCCCACCGGAACGACATGGAGACCATCTACCCCTTCTTGTTCCTGGGCTTCGTCTACTCCGTCCTGAGGCCTGACCCCTTCATCGCCCGCGTGCATTTCCTCGTCTTCTTCCTGGGCCGCGTGGTGCACACCGTTGCCTACCTCGGGAAGCTGCGGGCGCCCACCCGCTCCCTGGCCTACACCGTGGCCCAGCTCCCCTGTGCCTCCATGGCCCTGCAGATCATCTGGGAAGCAGCCCGCCACCTGTGACCAGCAGCGGACACATCCTCGGCCGCCAGAAAGCTGGCCCCAAGCCTCAGTGACTGTACCTGGGGGACTGGGCATCCCTTCGACATTGTGCTGGGCCCCAGGGACCTGGCTTCTTGGCAACCCGCTGAACTTGGGATGCTGGGCACCGTGGGCCTGGGTGTGTTTGCGTAAGTGTGTGCACGCACGTGTGATCGTGCGCCCCTTGGATTTCGGAGGGGGGAGTAGCTGACTGGACCATGTAGAGATGTCAAGATTGATAGAAAACCCCATCACACCCTAATACCAGAGCATTAAAAACGACATTTCTTCTTCGTCGCCAAGAGTGATAGGAGACTCAGTCCAGGTTTCTAAACTAAAGGACCCTCGAGATCCGGGCCTATAATAAAGGCAGATTTCTTAGACGCAAAGAAAAGAAATAATCTACATTGGCTCTTTTCTTTAATTAGAGAATATGGAAAATGATTTCATCCAGGGGTGTCTATTTCATCTCAGACTTCTCTTTACCGTGACTCAGCCTCAACACATCTTCTCCTTGGAGCAAACACCACCTCCATCCCCTTCGGTCACAGGTGGAGGCGCCGCCAACCACACAGCCCCTCAGGGGACCAGCCTCCACAGCTCCATCTCCCGCTTGCTCACCGCAGTCAGTCCCCGGGCCCTACTGGTTTTGTCACCTGAGTGTTCCCCTCCCTCATCTCTCTCTCTGGAACCACTGCCCCATTTCCAGAGCTCACCGCCACCGCTGCCTGGACTACTGGCAAAGTCCCATCTCCATTCTGCACATTCATGATGGTCTATTTAAAATATGCACCTGCTCATGTCATACTGTTGCTAGAGAATCTTTCAAGGGCTTCCAAGTGCCTGCAGGATAAAGACCAAGCTCGGGAAGACAAGCTTTTCCTCTGACCTTCCCTGCCTTTCTGTTGAAGCTCTGCTGGGGCTTCTGCACACAGGAGCCTCTGGGCCTTGCCTGTCCTGTTCCCAGACCTAGAATACCTTTTGCCCTTTTCTTTGCCAGCTTAGTTCCAGCTCTCCCTTGAGGGTACAGCTGGGGCTCGAATGCCTTCTTTCAGAAAGTCCTCCTTCTTCCCTGCCTACACTTACCAGCTGAAACAGATGCCCCTCCGCAGAGGTCCCAGAATGCCCTGTGCATATGATGGGGTCAAAGGTAAAGAACATGTTCACGTGTTCAGTCATGTGATATAGTTCAGTGTCCACTCACATTTTTCTCCCCCTGCTTGGCTCTCAGCGGCCACTGATAATATCAAGGCCATCTTTGGGCACAATTTTAGCTGCCCCATAACGCCCCTGATGTTCTGGATAACAGCTTCCGATCTGCAGTGGCCTGGGAAATTGGATAACCAGGCTTACTAGAAATTGTAGATCTGGAAAAAAATGTCAAGAGAGATCAGGTCTGGCTATTGGCACTATAGGTCACATACTTTTCTTTCTACTTTTCATTTTTAAACCACATTTCCTCAAATGAATATGCACTATATTTATGATAAAAAAATGTTAAGGATATATACATTTTGAAGAGTTTGTAAAACTTTCAATCAAGTTCAGCTCCTTAGGCTAATTCCATAGAATTCGCAGATTCTCAGTGGGGTCCCCAGACCTGGACCAGCAGCCTCACCTAGGAACTTGGTAGGAATAAGAATTGTTGGGCCCTATCCCAGACCTACTGAATCAGAAACTCTGAGCCCAGGGCCAGTAATTTGTGTTTTAACAAGCTCTCTGGGTGATTGTGATGCGTGCTCAAGTTTGAAAATCATTGGTTTCAGGAACAAAGCCCAGAGCATTAACAGAGGGCCTGGTGACAACTGCTGTCTCCGGCGTTCGGAGGTTTGTTACTTGTTGCTCATTTCCAAGTTTAGGGTCCTGTGTTCTATGGGGTTGTGGCTGCAGAGGATCTGCCCTCCAAACCCTCATGGGGCTTTCCTACATCTCTTTGGGAAAGGACGTGCCTAACACACTGATCTCATGAAGGGGGGAAATATGAACAGGAAAAATAATAGTTTCTCAAGCTGGGGGTGGGAGTTGGAAGGCTACTAGATGGATAAAGAGTTAATTTTATATTTCTTTTTAATGATTCCATTCATGGAGTCCTCAACTTCTATGGACATTTACAAAATGTTAGTCAAAGGACTGACTGAATGGAAGACTGCGAAAGAAAATTGCTGTTAACAGGACCCAGAGACCAGGTGCTATTGTGGTGAGAAGTAAGGCTTTAGGGTCTGGCTAATTATAAGGCAGGGAGGGTGCCACAGACGATAAACTGCGGGAGAATTGTCTTTTTTTTTCTTCTTTCTGTTGCAGGGAGAGCTTGGCATTATGCCTGCTCCAGGCTCTGGAATAATTTCCAATTTTTTATTTATGTTCACGTAAGTAAATTTTATTTCATTTTCTTCAAGATTTTATTTATTCATTTGAGAGAGAGGGAGGGAGAGAGAGCATGAGCAGAGGAGAGAGGCAGAGGCAGAGGGAGAAGCAGACTGCCTGCTTAGCCAGGAGTCCCCCATAGGGCTCAATCCCAGGACCCTGGGATCAGGACCTGAGCTGAAGGCAGGCACTTAACCATCTGAGACACCCAGGCGCCCCTCACATAAATATATTTTAAATTAAAAACATAATACAGGAGCTTCTGGGTGGCTCAGTCGGTTAAGCATCTGACTCTTGGTTTTGGCTGGGGTTGTGATCTTGGGGTGGTGGGATCGATCCCAGCATCAGGCTCTGCACTCAATGGGGAGTCTGCTTGGAACTCTCCCCCTCTCCCTCTGCCCCTTCCCCCTCTCCCCCCCACTCTCTCAAATAAATAAATCTTAAAAAAAGAAAACTACTATAAGGTAACATGTACCAACAGATCACAAGTGTATGTAATGACCACAAAATCTTGTGTTAAGCCATTTAGGTACATCTTTAAATTCATATTAAATCTGCCTCCCATCCTAGAAAGATCATCCTGAAAAGATAATGCCTACTTTTTTTTTAGGGGGGAGAGGGACAGAGAGAATCTTAAGCAGCCTCGTGACCCTGAGATCATGACCTGAGCTGAAATCAAGAGTTGGAGGCTTAACCAACTAAGCCAGCCAGGTGCCATCAATTTTTCAGATTTCTTGATGGATTTATTTGGAAGAAGGATATACCTTGGCACTTTATACCATTTCTTTAAAAAGATGAGCAGAACACCCTATAATCATTCCCTCTTGAAGATGTATTCTATGGAACATGTCCCTGGATTGATTAGGTCAAATGAGTAGGAATTCATCGCTTATTTTTTTAATTCAACAAATTTTCATCGAATGCCTGTTATGTGCCAGATCCCAGGGATATACATCAGTGAATAAAATCTCACAATGCTTTGATTCTAGCAGAGGCCCTGTATTAGTTTGCTAGTGCTGCCATAATAAAATTCCAGACTGAGTGGCTTAAAGAAGAGAAATGTATCCGTTACAGGGCTAGAGGCTAAAAGTCCAAGATCAAGGTGTCAGCAGGTTCGGTTCTCCTGAGGCCTCTCTCCTAGGCTTGTAGACATCTTCCTTCTTGCTGTGTCCTCACATGGCCTTGCCTCTGCGCCCATGCACTTCTTCTAAGGACACCGGTTACACTGGATTAGGACCCACACTTAGGACCTCACTTACCCTTAATTACCTCTTTAAAGGCCCTATCTCCCAAATGCAGTCACATTCTGAGATCTGGAGGTCAGGACTTTAACATATGAATTCTAGGGGGAGGCATAGCTCAGTCTACAATAGGCCCCAATCTAAAAAGTCTCCCACATGCTCCAAGTATCACTTCTCAAACTTCAATGTACATATGAAGCACCCAAGGATCTTGTTAAAATACCGATTTTGATTCCGTAGGTCTAGGGTAGAACCCAAGACTCTGCATTTCTAACAGCAAGCTCTGGGTAATGCTGACACTGCCCATCCATGGACCACACTTTGAGCGGCAAGACAAAGCCTTCCACAGCAATAAGAAGACCATTTCTGAAGGGTGCCTGGGTGGTCAGTCAGTTAAGTGTCTGACTTTTGCTTTTGGCTCAGGTCATGATCTCAGGGTCATGTACTCATCGTGGAGTCTGCTTAGGATTCTCTCCCCTTCCTTCTCTCTCCCCCTCTGCTTCTTCCCCCACACGCTTGAGCATGTGGTCAGCTCATTTACCCAGTTCCAAGGGCAAAGGCCTGTGGCTGTCCCCACTTTCAGTACCCATCCCTTTGCACACTGTTCTTGAATTTCTCTCTCTTGAAAGGCTAACTTCAACAATCATTTGTTGCAGATTTTAACCTGATTTTACCCATTGAGGAAGCACTGAGGTCTGGGTGAAGAGGAGAAATTGTATTTACTCTAAGCTGCTCATCCTTCTGTTTAGTGGAAGAAAAATGACCTTGCTTATTCTGAATACAGTATATCAATTTAAGGACTTCGCCAACCTCCTCCACACATGCACGTGCACACACACATTCTCCTCTGAGTTCTGTATATATGAATCAGAACATAACAATTTCATTTTCCTGAAAATACCCACTCGATTCCAAATTAATGACTAGATTCCAGATTATACCAACCCCAAATACTTGAAAGGTCTCCTAGAGGTTTGCCAAACCAAATACAGAAGCATGGCAACCACATCATGTTCCTCCAATGGTTGTATTTTCCAAATTCAAGGAATGGCAAATTTGTACATGATGAATCTTCCCCAGCTGCAATTTGAACTGAGAACCTGGGAATCCAACCTCCAGAGTTTTAGACACTGGAGCCACGGATGGAGATGTGACGCAGGCAAAGGCAAAGGACAGGATGATTTTTCCTTGCTTGTAATGATGACTGCGAGAACAAGAAGATCATGTGTGTAGCAGGGAGTTAAGGGAGATGGGCCACGCTTCGGAAAAGGTGGGCTATTGTGGAGAAATGCTCCCAAGCATCAGGAAAGGCCCGATCATTGAAGCACTGAATGGGGCACGAGCCAGTGGAAGATCTTTATGCCATCTTGGTGCAGTGTCCGAACTTCTAGCCCCTTGCCTCAGCAGCACGTATTGGTGGCACATTGTGTTTATGTGGACTGCAGGCTGGAAAGGACACGGCCTAGGAGCCAGACCCTGGTTCAAACTCCCTTCCTGCCACTGACCATTTGTGAACTTGGACATGTTCCCACTTCTCACCCTGAGAATGGGGCTTATATTTATAGGTTTGTTGTGACAGTTTAAACATAATGCATATAGAGCACACAGTTAAGTACCTGGCATGTGACAGGCATTCAAGTTTTTAATTGCATCAAAATCAAGTGCAGAGGGGCGCCTGAGTGGCTCAATGGGTTAAAGCCTCTGCCTACAGCTCAGGTCATGATCTCAGGGTCCTGGGATCGAGCCCCGCATCGGGCTCTCTGCTTGGCGGGGAGCCTACTTCCCCCCCACCCCTCTGCCTGCCTCTCTGCCTACTTGTGATCTCTCTTTCTCTGTGTCAAATAAATAAATAAAATCTTTAAAAAAAAAATCAAGTGCAGATTGAAGTTGGAGATATATCAGATTGGCAAGATATCACTGGGACAGTTTTTTCCCCTCATAATTCAGACAGTCTGAAGAACACACATAAATGCATTGGAAAGAATTTAAAACAGAACATTTGGAGACTTGGATTACTCTTCTAGCTCCGGCTTCAGCAGACCATGTGACCTTGGCAAATCTGTTACTTCTGTTTCCTCATCTGTAAGAGGGTGAGTTGTAGCCAGTGCCTCCCAAGGCCTCTTCCACTGCAACATTACATAGGTATTTATGAGGTCAGCAAAATGGCTCAAAAGCTCCACCAGTCCTTAAAGTGGCATTTTCTGAACTCAAGAATCACCTGGGATGCTTCCCAACATACAGATTTCTAGACCTTTCCCTAGCACTGCCCTGTCCAAAATTGCAGCCACTAGTTATATATGCCTACTAAGCACTTTAAATGTGGTTGGTCGAACTGAGATGGGCCATAACTACAAAATACACATAGAAATTTAAGATGTAGTATGAAAAAAAGAATATAAAACATTTCAATAATTTTTTATTGCTCACATGTCAAAATGACAGTATTTTGAAAATAGAAGGTATTTATATTTTAAATAATAAAGTATATCTTTAAAATTAATAAATATAAGTAAAATAAAGTCTATTTCAAATATATATTTAAAAAATACATTATTAAAATTAACTATATTATTGTTTAGGTAATATAAAATACATCCTTGAAATTAATTTCACCTGTTTCTCTCCATTTTTTTAAAATGTGGTGACTAGAACATGTAAAATTGCTTATGTCACTTGCATAATACTGCTATTGGATAGCACTGCCCTAGAGGTAAGAATTCAGAATGCCTACCAAAGTTGACATAAGCTATAATTTTAACATCTGACCCCAGGTGATACTTTGGTGCATCACTATTTGGGAAACACTCTTTTCTGGAACCAAAACAGACCTCACAGCTTTAGGCAAACCTCACAGCTGTAAGAACTCATAGGCATGAGATGGATGAAGAAATCATCTTGGACTAGGATCAATCTGGGTCGATCTCACTTTTTTCCACTTTGCTTTTAAGAGCTCTGCCAGTGCCCTGGTCTTGGCATGGAAATTGCTATACCTAATTCCTGAGAGTGGAGGAAAGTCACACTGAAGGGGTTAGAAAAAGGAGCCTTTCTACCTCATCCTATAGTTTTCCTGCTCCTTACTGCTGTAAGGAGCTTTCTGCAGCCCAGGTGGGTGCTGTCTTTGGGTGCGTATCTGGTGAGAGCTAGGTGGCAAGCAGCCCATCTGGGAGATTATGAAAATGATATCTCATGTCTCTAGACTTCGACCACTAGCTCTTGTCAGTCGTGGCTCAGTGCGTAGAAGTCCGGCCCCTGAGCAGGTGAGTTGAGAAACAAAAGTCATGCAGGGTAAGCAAAAGGGGGTCTGCTTCCCCCCCCACGGCACGGATGGTTCTTCCCCACTCCTGGTTGATGACTGGGTAACCATTCAGTGCGTGCCATCTTGCTCTCAGCCACACTGGGCTCCTGAACACAACATGGGGGGCTCCAAAGGGTAATGTCACATCTCCTCCCCCACTGCCTGCCTCGTGCTGACTCACAAGAGCACTCTAACAAGCCTCTACTGCACTGTGGATAACTCAACTCCCCCCAATTCCAAATAAAAACACAGTAAGCAAAATAAAGAAATTTCCAAATTTGGACAATTTGACACCAGTGTAAGTCCCCATAGAGATTTTATATAGAATGTACTGTGGACAGAAAGAAAGCAATCTCAGATGGAAGGCTGGAGATAAAAGAAGAGAAAATGAGCAAATTAAGTAGCAGATGTGTGAGTAATCTAAAATGTCACTGAGTACAAAAGCAATATCTTATAAGGTTAAAAAATAGAATCATAATATCCAGTAACAGTAGCATGTAAATCAGACAGATGGTGATGTTCAGATGCTAAGTTCTTGTGTTTTTAAACAGGAAGGCAAAGATATTAATCATAATAACAAAATCATAAAATGGCCAAAACACAACAGAAATGTATTTCATGCTCACGTGACAGTACTAAGCCGGGAGAAAATGTCCTTGGAGTGGCTCTTCCTCCACAGAGATCTGTTTTCCGGGCTGTCTATCCTTTTCCATTGGTTTGTATCACACCATCCTAATTACTATAGGTTTCAAATGGGTCTTGATAATGATAAGATGAGCTCCTCCTCTTAGTTCTCTTTTATTTAGCAGTGTTTTGACTATTCTTGCTTCTCTGATCATCAACAAATATTTTAGCTTGTAGAGTTCCACAAACATGCCTTTTGAGATCAGCCGGTATATTTAACTTCTCTACAATATTGAATTTGCTTCTCCATAAACATGGTATTTCTCCTCAATTATTTGGACTTCCCTTGCTTATTTACAATGCAGAATTTTTACTTTTTTATGAAAGACCTATCTTTTGTCATGTTTATTTTATGATGTGTTATACTTTTAGAAATGACAATTTTCTTTTTACATTTTCTTTTTTTTTTTCTTTTTACATTTTCTATTGATTGCTATTATATATAAATACAATTGCTTTTTATAGGTTGTTTTTATACAGCGAACTTGCCAAAAGCTCTTATTAATTCCAGATATTTTGGAGTTTTCTGGGGAAACCATAACATCACCTTCCATAGAAGCTAACCAGTAGATAATTCTAAAATGGAAAACTTGAGAAATAGAAATAACAACATTCTATACAAGGATATATATTATTAGAAGAAAGATGTAAAAAGATTTGAAAGGAGTTGCTTTTGAGAAGCAGAAAACGGGATTGGGAGGAAGGGGCAGGTGGCCACAGCGTTTCAGTTTAAGACTAATCATGCTATTGTATTTTTCAAAACAACATACATAAAAATTTAAATGAAATAATAAGTTCTGTGTTAGCTATCTTGAGAGAATTTTTGCATTACCCAGGTGTATGCATTTGTCAAAATTCAGTGAATATACAGTTTTAAATTTGTATATTTCCTTGTATACACATCTTATATCAAAAAGAAAAATTGTGGGCACCTGAGTGGCTCAGTGGATTAAAGGCTCTGCCTTCAGCTCAGGTCATGATCTCAGGGTCCTGGGATCGAGCCCCACATCAGGCTCTCTGCTCAGCGGGAGGCCTGCTTCCCCCTCTCTCTCTGCCTGCCTCTCTGCCTACTTGTGATCTCTCTCTCTCTCTGTCAAATAAATAAATAAAATCTTTTTTAAAAATGAAGAAATACGTAAGTTTAAGAAGAGGAAAGTCATTTTTGGATACATTCACTTAACAGAAATGTATTGAGGGGCCACGGGCTCTCTGCTCAGCGGGGAGACTGCTTCGCCCTCTCTCTGCCGGCCTCTCTGCCTAGTTGTGATCTCTCTCCTCTCTGTCAAATAAATAAATAAAACCTTTTTTTAAAAAAGGAAAAATTGGTAAACAAATATTGAATTTGAATTAATGGCATGCGTGCCGATGTCTGTAGTTTACTTTGAAGTCCTTCCAAAAATAAGATGGATCAAGGAATGGGTCGAAGGGTGGGTAAATAGGTCATAAAACAAGTAGTCTAAAATGTTGATGGTAGACTTGAAGAGGCAGGTATTCAGGGGTTGCTGTAAAATGCTTTCAGTTTTGCTATGTGTTTAAAAAGTTTTATAATAAAATATTGGAACAGTTTTTTTTAATCCAGTACTAAAAATAAATTCAAGAAAGAATGTTCTGTCTGGTGTACCAGCTAGATAAACTTTAATCTGGAAGTGCTGCTAGCTTTCCAGAAGCCTTCAATAGCCATTTGACCCACAGACAACTGGTCAAATCAAAGAGGGCAGTGACACGAGAAGACTGAGGGCAGGCTGATATTTCTTGTTGGCCTTCTTACCTGTTGCCCTACAGGGTATGTGTGTGGTTCAATGTTGAATATTTAATGTCTCCTAACAAGCTTTGTCCTCTGGTTATGAATATCCCTCTTGTCCCATGTTCATCTCTCTTAGTTCCATGTGAATCGTAAACTCATCCAAGCTATAGTTTGTAAACTCCAGGGTCATATACCCGGTGGCTCGTCAATATCAATTTTGCTCTACTACACCACAGAGGGAAAGTAGCTCGCTGGAATAATAGATCTAGGAAAAGCGTAAGCTGGATTGTCTGGGCAACTGAATCATACAATTTTCACTACAGTGGCTCTTAGGGTTTGGATCCACTCTGGTCGTTCCATAGATGAAGAAACTGAGGGCAAGAGAGATTGAGGAATGTATCCAGAGCTATTTAGCTAGTTAGTGTGGTTGTCTTTGGGTCTTTTCTTCTTTAAGCCCATTTTAAACTATGAAGTAAGAAGCCTATAGGATGTGAATGCACATATACTTGAATTAATATCCACCCTTTTCCCAAAGAGGCACTCGATTTGAAAGGGACTACAAGATTTAAGGGACTATGAGACCCTATCCAGCCCGTTTGTGGGGTGAAGCAGAAGCAGGAGAACATAAGCAATGGAATGTTCCCTCATACTCAATTTACAACCTCAATGAACAGTATCTGTGGTAAAAGGACTAATGGATGCTACATTGCAGATGAACCTCAGGCACATTATTCAAAGAAGCCAGACACGAAAAGGTCACATATGGCATGATTCTATTTATATGAAATGTCCCCAGTAGGCAAATCCACGGAGACAGAAAGCAGACTAGAGGTTCCCGGGGACTAGGGAGAAGATGAACGGGAATGACTACTTACTGGATATGGGGTTTTATTTTGAGGGAATGAAAATGTTTGGGAACTAGATAGAGATGGTGATTATACAACATTGTGAATGTACTAAATGCCACCGAATTGTTCACTTTACAAAGGTTCATTTTACTTTATGTCAATTTCACTTCAAAAAGAAATTACGGCTCTAGCAAGAGGGAAAAAGCAAATGTGGCAAAATGTTCGCCATTGATGGATCTAGGTACAGGCCGTCAAGAGCTCATTGTACTATTCTAGCAACTTCTGTTAGGTTTAAAATTTTTCAAAATAAAAAACTGATAACAAAATATCTCTGGGAAACTAAGAAATAATTTAGTGAGATTGCTAAATTGAGGTCAACAGCTGCAATCTAAAATTCATACAGCTTTATATCTATCATTTGACCACTGGCCTGTCAAAATAAGAACTATTACTTCATTGGCCAGGAAGGTTTCTAGCAGTGAAAATTATTAATTTTTTTAAAAAGATTTACTTATTTATTTGAGAAAGAGAGAGAGAGCATGAGCAGGAGGGGCAGAGGGAGAGGAAAAGAGAAACGTGAGCAAACTCCAAACTGAGCTTGGAGCCGAACTTGGGGGTCAATCCCACGACCCTAAGATCATGACCTGAGATGAAACCAAGAGTTGGATGCTTAACCGACTGCGTTAGGTGCCTCAAAAATTACTTTTTAGGAGAGTCACAAGCCAACATTGTTTAATGTGGGAGCCTATTAAGATACAAATTTCTGAACATCAGTGCCTAAAAAAAGTTTATTGGGTCCCTCTGAACAAGGGGTAGTAACACGTGGTTTAACTGTAAGATCTGAGCTTCTGAAACTAGGTGTGTACGTTCTGGCTTTGTCACCATCAGACAAGGCTTACACATCTACTGATAGCTAAAAGCAAAAAGATGCAAGCTGACTGGGAATGTCACAGGAGAAACATCAGGGGCACAGGGGACTGTCCTGACCCTTGCAGAGTGTTCTGAGACTCAAGCAGTGATGTAGAAAGGATAATCTTGAAATTTCCCAAAGTCACCCCATCCTGTAACTTCATAATGATGAGAGAGAATGGCTCATCTGCCTCCATTGCACGGCGGGTCAAACAGAGTTCCTGTCTCCCTGGTTCCTCCCTGGCCCGTGACCTAACTCTAAATCCCCCATCCGACCATCTCTGAGGCCTGAGACAACAAATCAACCTGTTCACATAGGTAAGAGCCTACCATTTCTCTAATGAAGATGCACCAAAAAAGTGCACAAAGACCCATGGGGTTGCCCCCCAACGCGGATATACTTAACACTACTGAAATGTGCACTTAAACATAGTTAAGAAGGTAAACTTAAAGTTATGTGTTTCTTACCAGAATACTAAAAGACACATAAGACCCAAGTTTAATTTTTCATGCAGCAGACCTCAGAATTACTTCCCTTTTGTTTAAAATGAAAGTACACTGTCACTCTTTAAACCCCGATGCACACTCCAGATGAAACACAATCTGCTCCTACGGAGGGAAAAAATAAAACCCTAGAAAAACACTCAGGCTTCTGCACATTCTTTGTTGAGCAAGAAAAATAGACATAAGAATGGATTAATGGCAGGACATTAAAAATAGAAAAGAACTATTGATTTGAAGGTGTTACCTCAAGAGATAAGTACCAATAAATATTGGAGAGCAGTGGTCTCCATACTTCAGATGATGATGGGAACTAATCTATTCTCCTTAGGGTTTGCTCATGCTTTTGAGAGGCAATTTATTGTTTATCTAGATACAGCTTTGGAAATAAATCATTAAAGGGAAGGAAGAGGTTCAGTTCATAAATATAACTTTAATAGGGTGACAGATTCAAGAATGCTTTACTTAAATAACTGAGTTCTTTATTTTTTTGCAAAAAGTTTGCATTTTCCCAGAAGTTTTATCAAGCACACCAGAACAAATTCATGTCCAATCACCAAAGCCTTATGTGATCTTTAATATTTGTCTATTACAAGATCATTGTTGAGATTATAGAACTGTGCTGACCCACTCAGTAGCCATTATAAACACAGGGATCTTGAATTCAGATGTGCCATAAGTGTAATATAGTCACTGGGCTGCAAAGACTTAATATGAAAAAAAAACATACAATAGTCCATTAATTTTTGTATGGACTACAGGTCAAAATGATAATATTTTTGATACATTGGGTTAAATAAAATATATTATTAAATTAAGTTTACTGTTTCATTTCACTTTTCTAATGTGGCTACTAAAAAAAACAAAACTACATTATGTGTTCAGCATCGTGTTTCTAGTGGACACCACTGTAAAGACCATTTGAATTTTCTATCCCATTGTCTCACTCTTTAAATATGTGTGTGTGTCGGATGTAAATCTATATGTGGGAAAATAATATATTCTGGTTATCAAAGTAATGTATGTCCCCTTTTAAACAGTGGAATGGGATGCCTGGTCGGCTCAGTCAGTTAAGCAACCGACTCTTGGTTTCAGCTCAGGTCGTGATCTCGGGGCTGTGGGGTGGAGCCCTGCACTGGGGTCTGAGCTCAGCGGGGAGTCTGCTTGTCCTTCTCCCTCTGCCTCCCCCCCACCTCCGCTCTCTCTGCTCTCTCAAATAAATAAATAGAAACTGTTTTAAAAATAAATAAAAAGTAGAATATGTAAAAACCACTAAGAAAGGAATACCCAGAGATAAACATTCCTCCCTCTATAATTAAAATGTTTAAGCATGACTTTTATGAACAAAATCATAATTTATATTAAACATTCCACAGTAAACAAGTTTACGATAATAGTGGTGGCACTAGAGCTGATTCAGATGGGCCACTAGAAATTGCTTTTGTTTCTTATAAATTGTTTCCCAAGGGATTTCTCCTCTATTTAGATTGAGGTGGAGTAAGAAATGCAAAAGTGTAATTCATTGTACTTGGCCGTACCCATCTCCAAGATGGCTTAGAAATGACTGTATCAGTTACCTGATGAAAAGTGATCTCTAGGGGCGCCTGGGTGGCTCAGTGGGTTAAAGCCTCTGCCTTCAGCCCAGGTCATGATCTCAGGGTCCTGGGATCGAGCCCCGCATCGGGCTCTCTGCTCGGCAGGGAGCCTGCTTCCCCCTCTCTCTCTGCCTGCCTCTCTGCCTACTTGTGATCTCTCTCTCTCTCTCTCTGTCAAATAAATAAATAAAATCTTAAAAAAAAAAAAAGTGATCTCTGGAAAAAAAAGTGAT
>JAQQSY010002309.1:0-13766 GCA_028646535.1 Procyon lotor
CATCTCGACTTGCTTCGCCCTCCGTCTTCCTGATGGAAACTCTCTCCCTGCACCTGTGGGATGCCCACGTAGACACACTGGCTACCAGTCAGTGGGATACATCCACAGGGATCAAGGGGTCCCCAAAAGACCCCGTACGGAAGAGAACACCGCCTCTCAAAACAACCAGCGCTGCCCTCACTGGAGTCTCTAGAACACTTCTCTCTCTCTTTTTAAATTTTATTTATTTATTTAGATTGACAGCACAGGGAGGGGAGGGGGCAAAGGTCTTGAATCCCAAGCAAACCCACGCTGAGCACAGAGCCCAACACAGGGCTCGACCCCACGACCCCAAGATCGTGACTTGAGCCGAAGTCAAGGGTTGGAAGTTCAACCGAATGAGCCCCCCCAGGTGCCGTTCCAGAACATTCCTAAGTCCTGCGGTTTCATCAGCCTAAGGAAGACTTTCGACTCCGTTATATTCTTCCATAAAACCATCTTGGCTCAGCCTGGCCCTGGGGGACCCTCCAGGGAACACGGGAGGGCGCCGCCCGGAGACCCCCCAAAGCTGGGCGACCACCATCCGAGGCAGCCACTCCAGCAACACAACCCAAAGCCGGAGGCATCCCGCCTGATGTCTGAACGGTGTGGGGGTCAGTTACCGTGAACCGGGCACTGGGTCGCTGTCGTCGGGCAGGACTGGAGGCAACAAGCCAGGGTTTCCGACGTTCGGAATGCCTAGGACGTCTTACCTCCCTGTTATCGCCCCATGTTTCAAACCTGCGTCCTTTTCCTGTGCACCGGAATTCTCCCTGGCTGAACACATTTGTGCCGTCCCTTCCTTCTCCCCCTTCCTCCCTCCTTCCCTCTTCTGCCTGTTTTCCCAGGTATGTGCTCTCCTTTTATCTATTTTTAGACTTCGTGACATATGGTCGGAGTTTACGGTTCTGAGTATGTAAAGTCTGAGATGGGCTGTCTTTTAATAAGGTGTTTAAACCACTCCTGTTAGTCGATTACCTGCCGAATCGATTATCCTGTTTTCTGCATCCTGTCTTATGTTCTCCATCTTCCTCTCCATCCCTGAATCCCACCACCCCCTTCCCGCCCCGCCCCTTCCCACTGGCACAGCTCTGTTCCCTGCACAGAGGCAGTGCGCCCCCAGCTGCCTCCTGGTACCCTCTCTCCCCTCGTCTTTCATCCCTGAGCTCACACTCACCTTTGGGGCTCCCCTTCAGTGGTTTAGCCCTGGGAGACCTCCCCTAGCTCTCTGCCCCCCGCACCCCGTGCTTCCCGACCTGATAGGACTACAAGCTGTGTCGAGTTTCTTTGTGACCCAATAAGCTCCGTGAGGTTAGGGATGATTTCATAACCATGCACTTAGCATGGTCCCCGGGACAAAGGGGACCCGGTACCTTGTTGTGGGAGAGTCAAACGGAGAGTTCATCGGCTATGATGCCCAACCAGCCAGCGGATCGTGGAAGACTGTAGAAAGGAGCGCTAGTCTCTCTGCTGTAGGAGCTTCATCTTCGGTTAGCCTGCCCTTGTTTTGTGTCTGAAATCAGCTTGAGGTCAGTCTCCACGCCTGTCTCCGAGCGGCCCCTGTGGAACACGACCCTGTGGAGAAACACGACTGCAGGGGTAGATCCCCTCTATAGCTGTGGGTCGGGCTCCGAGCTGGTCAGAGCCTTTGGGCCCTTCGTGCTCTGGCTTCATGTTGGGCGGAGCCAAACTTCTCATCCACCAGGTGAAGACGGACAGGGAATGGCCCCTTGACTCACTTCCCTGATATGCTGGGGAATCTACGGCTTTCCCCGCCCATGTGGATCCAGACACCCTGGAGGGCCCGGAACCTGGACCACATTGCTTTGATTTCTTAACGGGACTGCACGGATGGAGTTTCAGAACCATCCCTCCAAACTTGAGCTACTTCATGTGCAAATTTCCATAATTTTCCACATTCCATTGTTGAGGACCGCAGGAAACACCCCACGGGTGTGTAAATCACAGAGGAAGACGTGCTCCACCGGCCTGGCTCTTTATCTGTCGTGTGTTTCACCTCATGACACGATGAGCCATTCATGCATCTTTGATTTGATTTGAGGCATGCATTTCTGGATGCTCGGCTTCCTTGTTTGGTTTCTCCCCTTTGTCCCCATCACTGTAAATACTGATTGTACCCAATTTGTGTTATAAGTATTTTTCTAAACCTTTTTAAAAAAAACAAATGGGGGCACCTGGGAGGCTCAGTTGGTTAAGTGTCTGCCTTCGGCTCAGGGTCCTGGGATCGAGTCCCATATTGGGCTCCCTGCTCAAAGGGGACTCTGCTTCCCCCTCTCCCTCTGCCCTGCGCAAGCTCTCTCTTTAAAATAAACAGATATATAGATAGATAGATAGATAGATAGATAGATAGATAGATAGATAGATGATAGATAGATAGATAGAATCTTTAAAACAAACAAATAAATACATAAATAAATGTTTTAAAAATAGATGAACTTTTGATGCCTAGATTCTTAGTCCACATGCCTTCCCCATCAACATAATCCATAAAGAACTGATGGAACTTTTCCCTAAAGTTTTCATATTCACACCATTTATTACCATCATGATTATAATCTGTTACTTAGTAGGACTAAAGACTTTCTTTCTTCCTTCCCTTCTTTCTTCCTTTCTTCCTTTCTTCCTTCCTTCCTTCCTTCCTTCCTTCTTTCCTTCCTTCCTTCCTTCTTTCTTTCTTTCTTTCCTTCGTTCTGGTCGATGGGGTCATCCGTTCATGACACAAATTTCCCTGTTCTGATCAGTGTTACGTATCTCAGAGCTGGGATCCCTTCCCTGTGGCCGGCCCAGGGGGCCACGAATGGGTAAAAGGCCCAGAGGTGCAGAGAAAGACGTGGGCTCTTGCTGCCACTTCCATGCCCGACGTAGGGAGAGTCTCAGGACAGGCCCCTTGAAGCCTCTGCCCTGTAGTTTCTCACCAGTTCCCACTTGCAAACTGTGTTCTCCTTTCTCCTTCAGAGCAATCGCACCTGACCTTTGTACAGACCATTAGTGCTTACGAGAGCTTTCATAGCTCTCTTGGCAAACACAGTGAAGCCACACAGTTGCTTTTTTCATGCTCCCTTTTTCACGTGAGAAAAGTAAAACTCAGGTGGGAAAACCCGAGATGCTTTATTTGTCCAAGGGCTTGAGAGCATCACCTCCAGAGCCAGTGAGCACGGGATTCGGATCTGCCTTTCTCCCCCACCTTCCCCGTCCGTCACCTTAGCAGTCACGACGGTCACGACAGTAACGGGTGACTCAGCGTTAGGGGTGTTGTGAAGTCAGTGGAGTTTATCAGTGCATGAAGCTGGAGCTCAGTGCCTAAAGCAAGGTAAGCTCTCGGTGGGTGTTTGCTTAAAAAGACAATTAAAACACTGCATTTGAATCCGGGGCCTCTGAGGCCAGACCCAGTATCCCCTTCCACGAAAGCACGCTCTCAGTCTAGAGATGGTCGCGAGAGCTTTGCGAGCTGTGTGGGGGAGACCCAAAGGTGAGCGAGGAGACATGAAACAGAGGGCAAGTCAGGGGACCCCATGGAGGCAGTGGGTAAATGACCCCATCCTGCGTCCACAGACGGAACCTCTGATCCGGGGACTTCTCGTGTGACCAACTTGCTGGAATAACACATTCCATGGACACAGCACCTTCCTTCCTGGGGGCCAACACCCAAAGACTGGTATTTCAAACCCAAACTGGGCAGCTGGCACAGAGAAGGACCCTGGCTTGTGACCCTCAGAGTCTTGCCGTCGGCATGCCACACACCAGCCCAGCAAGACAGGTCTAGAAAAGCTTTCAAAACACTGCTGTGAGCCTTCGAGGGAGAATGGACTAGAACAGACCTGACCAAGACCTTGAGGTCCACAGCGACCCAGAAGAAAGACTTACTTTGCAAAGCTCTCACCAAGGGACCAGGTTGGCCTGTTCCAGCAATGGTTAACCGGAGTCTAGTGCCCAAAAAATCCTTCCATCGCATGTGGGCCAAGTGGAAAACCTCCACCTACCAGCGATGTCTGCCACGAGCCCAGGATAGGGGACAACCGAGGAACACGTGCAGTCCTTGGCCTGGGGATGAAGTTTCCCCCATCCTCCTGCCTACTGAGGGACTGAGTCATCACCGGTAACTGGAGAGAAAACCGCATCTTCCGGGGCCTTGCTCCATCCCCCTAAATAGCATGGTACCATGGAAGTCGGGTATCAGTAAGACAACATTAGAATATTGGAGGGCATAGTATTACTGCCGCTTTCCCAGGACCAAGGCCCTGAGCTGTGCAGAATGATTCTCACTGGGAATAAAACATTTGCTTCAGGAGGTTCTAAAGGTGAGAGCAAAACAATTTGTATTTATTTAAAACATAATGTCATCCATAATTAATGGGGGAACTCTGACTCAGTAGAGCTTGAAACTACTGTGTGTCTCTGGATTTCTAGTTCTTGAGATGAGGAATAAACTCACCCTTAAGCTTTTGTTTTATTTTTTTATGGAATAGATGATCTCCAGTGATTGAACATTTGGTTTCTTTTTAGTATGTTTTGGATGAGGGTTATTTGCTGCCGAGTGGGACAAGCAAGGCCAATTACTGGAATCTGCCTTCAAGCAGTAGCCGTGAAACTAAGGGGCGTTAATTTGGGTCATCGTGAGCTCTTTTCGTGCCTTTTCTGCAGCCCGTAATTTAAACTCTTGATTCAGGTTTTAAAAAGAAAGGTTTTGCTGTTGTTGTTTGCTTTGTGAGTAGGCTGCAGACGCAGTACGGAGCCCAATGCGGGCAAACTCAAGACCCCAAGATCAAGACCTGAGCTGAAATCAACTGACTGAGCTCAGCAGGCGCCCCTAAAACAGGAAGGTTTTTTTTTGTTCTTTTTTTTTTTTAAGATTTTATTTATTTATTTGACAGAGAGAGAGAGATCACAAGTAGGCAGAGAGGCAGGCAGAGAAGAGAGATGGGGAGGCAGGCTCCCCGCTAAGCAGAGAGCCCGATGCGGGGCTCGACCCCAGGACCCTGAGATCATGACCTGAGCCGAAGGCAGAGGCTTTAACCCACTGAGCCACGCAGGCACCCCTAAAACAGGAAGTTTTTAAAAAATCAGTTAAAAAGTGTTTTTTTTCCTATCTTGAAATGCATTTTAAAATAATAAAAACTTGCATTTTGTAAATCTGTATCCAGAAAAAAACTTCTGAGCCATTGCAATATTATGGAAACCTACTCCTCAACACACCCTCTCCCCAAATGCACAAGAAGGCAAGACAGAAGGGCCACAGGGGGGCTGCCTTTCTTATTAGCCTCACCCATCTATGGCCAGCGTGCCTCTGCACTTCGGCCTGATGCCTGTGAGGGAGCTCACCTGGAGAAGCCCAGGAATGGCTCCAACTCAGGGGGACCGCCTTGAGTGCCTGAAAGCAACCCGGGCACCGGGATCCTCCATCGTGGGTCAGCAGGAAGATGGGATTTGGAGAGGCGCGTGGAGGGGGTGGGCACCGCGGTGTGGTTGTAAAGGTGGTAGAATTTTGACAAAAATGGATGAGAAAAGAAAAAGTAATCTAGGTAGGCAAATGGTTGGAGAAAAAAATACCAAGAAACACGATCGCTTCCGACCAGCGAGGGAAGGGGTGCCTGGCCCACCTGCCCATTTGGCCTTCTGCTCCCCTCCCCCACCCCGGGAGTTTGCAGACACAACAGGATCCCCGCTACACTCTTTGTTCCTAACATTCTTCTCTACCTAGAGTTTCCAGTGTCTTTAGAAAACTAATAGAAGTTCACTGAAAATGTTCCACAGGCCAATCCTACTTACTTCATCTTCTCTCTGTTTCTGTCTTCCTACTTGGTGCCTTTCGGATGCGTGATTCAGTGATGGTCTCCCTTCCTCCAGGAAGCCTTCTCTGATTTTTCCAGTAGCCTATGGTCCGTCATCCAATTTCTCCCCAGGGTTGTTCAGGCAATTTCTTTACAATCCCCTGAGGCAGACACGATGTGCCCAGGGCACAGAGAAAACATCTTGTACACAGTCAGTTTCCACATCTCTCTAGTAATACGGGAACCCTGGTGCAGAAAGGAACTTTCTACTGGCATTTTCATCTCCAACTGGAGGGCAAAGAGTAGAAATTCAGCAGATGTCTACTGACAATCGGATGGTAACAAAACTTGTTCAAAAATTGGAAAGTAATGGTATTTAAATATTTGCAAATATGCAAATCTTCTTAATAGGGTAGCGTTTTACATAACTTAAAATAACTCGTGAAGCATCCATACTAAGAAGCTGGGGAAAGTTCCGCCCTCTTTCCTTGTAGGAAGAAAAATACTTTCCTCAGGTTCACCCCCAAGATTCTTCTGGAATATAAAATCCTCAAGAACTTTCTGAACAGAAGCCAGGCTTTGACCACATCAGGGATTTTTCCATATTAACCTTGCTAATCGCCGGGGAGTATGTCTTAAGAGGGGAGTGCTTTTTATAAGATGCAAATCAGCAGACAGAGCCGTAGGGAGGTTTTGCTGCTGGTCAGGCTTTGCGAGCCGTCTCAGGCCTGCCGGCGAGTGTGGCCAACTAGCCTCCCACAGACCCGCTGAGCCATCGGAACAAAGCCTACGTTTCTAGGACTCCTCCTCCGGGGACGGACACCGGGCCGCTCTCTGTCACTCTCCTTCTGACACACTGTCCCCTGGAAGCAGGAAGCCAACCAGAGCCTTCCCTCTTCACAACCTGGGAAAATGGGGTTCAGAGAAGGACAAAGCCACTCCTTCTGGAAACTGATACCTGGGCTGTTTTTAGTTCCCAGTCTTGGTTTCCAGAATGTGCTCTGGTCTTTAGAGGGCCTGCCTGCGCCTGTGACTCTCTCTTGGCCTCTCACTCGACTCTCTGAGAGGGACGGGATTCTCCCCCTGCCCTGGGCTACGTGATGCGTCTCAGTCCCTAACGCCCCGGTCGCTCCTTGACTTAACTGATGCTGTGGAGGCCCTGACCCTCCTTCCAAGGCCTTCCTTGCCCTCCTCCAGCAGAGAACAGCTTCATTCAACGGTTTATCACCATATCCCTTCCTCCGTCTAATGCTGGTGCACGCACAACTCCTGCTTGGACAGCTAAGTTCACCTTTCCCTCTTGTACTCCGTACCTTAGTGCTCATTCTAATGCTGGTGAGAACTGTTTGACCTTTTTTGCGCAAGGCTCTCTTCTAGGTTCTTGGGATAAATACCCCTGAACTCCACACCATTACAGAGCTGACCTGTCCAAAGGAAGACAATAAACGCTAAGCACAATGGATAATTAAATGATAGAGCATGGTATAAAGTGTTAAGAAATATGGTAGGAAAAAAATAGAGAGCAGGATAAAATGGAACAGAAGTAACAGCAAGGTGTAATTTTACATAATTCGAACCTTACCTCAGGAAGGTAAGATTTGGGCAAAGACTTGAAGGAAATCTGGGGGGAGGAGTACCTGGGCAGAAGAGCCAGGCAGTGCAAAGGCCCTGAGGCATGTAGTCCTGGGTATGTTTGAAGAACAGGGAGGTAGCCAGGGCAGATGCAACAGTGCAAGCAGGAGGGAGAGGCTGAATGTGAAGCCAGACTTAGGGTCTTGTGGGCATGATCAGAACTCTGGTTTCTGTCCTGGTTTCTGTCCAGCAAGCCTCGTCAGGTTTTGAGCAAATGAAGGGCTTAATATGCTTTATGTTTTCAAAAGGCCATTCTAGAGAGCGGATTGAGAATAAAGAGAGTAAGAGGAAGTGACGGCAGAGCGGTTAGGAGGCCACCACAGTAACCGGGCAGGAGTCTAGGGCTCAGAGCAGGAGACGACGGTGGCTGGGGAGGAGTGGCAGGACATCAGATAGAAAGCACTCTGAGGCCAGAACCCAGAGCATTTTCTGACAGACGGCTCTGTGGCCTGAACCATGGGAAAACTGTTGCTGCCACCAATTGGAGGTGGGGGAGGGCTGGGGGGCAGGAGACCGGTCAGAGGGCGGGGCTGGAGAACACGGGGTGGCCCGGGAGGGAAGAAGGTCGGGACATCTGTCCTCGGGGCTCAAACACTAGGAGGTCAAGAAGAGAAACGGCCACCAGAGGAGAGGGGACAGGGACGAGCAGGGTCCCAGGGAGAGAGTCGAGGAGGTGTGGTGGCCCGGGATGACCGAGGCGGGCGGGACACGGTCCTCGGGTCAGGCGGGCGGAGGGCTGAGAAGGGGCGGGTGCCGGGGCCTTGACGGGAGCAGCTCCGAGCCCAGGAGCCTGGGAGTCTGAGCCCGGTGCGCTGGGGAGAGGACGGGAGAGAATGAGACGGGGGCGGGGGCACCTCTTCTGCAGAGAGAAGCTGGAGGGGAAATGGAGTTAGGAGAAGGTCGGTCTAAGGAGGGAGAGATGCTGCCCGTTTCCACGGCGATGGGATCCAGAGGAGAGAAGTCGGGGGTGGAGACGGTGGGAAGCGCGTGCACCCGGGCGTGGGAGATGGGCCGGTGTTCCGTGCACAGGAGCACCCGTACTGGGGCAGCTTTGCAAATCCTTCTGTTGCACGGAGTCTCTTTCCTTCGGCTGGAAGTGGCAACCCGGGCCTCCCTTCCCGTAATCACCCCCTCACGTGTGCCTGCCGCGTCCACCACTGTACCGGAGGGTCCAACACACACGCACACACACACCGCTGACCGGCCGGGCGCCCGGCCCGCGGCCGTCGGAGCTCACGCCCAGGACGTCAAGGCAGGAGGCCCTGGGGGCAGCCCCCCATGTCACGCAGGAGACAGACACGGCGACCCCCGTGCTGACCTGTGCCTGCCAACCCCCCTTCGGACGGACCAGGAGCAGCAAGGCTGTCCCAGGAGCACCTTTCTTTGAAGCTCAAAGCCCAGCCCGACATCTCCTCCCCGAAATGAGCCCACGGTCGCAAACGGGTTTGACCTTGGAGACCAGCTTGTCCTCTGAGAGGACGTGACGCTCACTCACTTCACATGAACAGGACCGAAAACACCTTCAACTCCGCCATTTTAGCAAAACTGTCTTTAGAACAAATACACCGCAATACACATTAAAATGGAAAGTTCATCCATGCAGCTGTGAGACATGATAAAATGCTCGTTTCCACGTAAGTGTGTGAGGAAGCACATTCTGAGCCCATTCCCTTTGGGAGCCACGGGAGCAGAAGCCGAAGACCCCAGCTCAGCCGGTCCTGCCCTCACATGCTGTCCGTCTTCCCTTCGCACAGAATATGGTTGGACCACTTCGAGAATCCAGAGAGGCCAGAAAGGGCAAAGGAGCGTCTTCTGTGCCCACCCGACCATAATCGTTGACAGGAGGCCTGGGAGCTGCTTTCTTGCTGCCGGATCCCTGGGGGTAACATCGGGGGGAGGAGACCCCAGTCTGGCCCCTCCCGGGTCCGGTCACTGCAGGAACCGGACAAGCGTGGGCAGCCACAGTGGCTTAAAATCATTCACGTGGGTTCCCGTGTCCACTCGCAGAGACAGACCCCCCATCGGGACGGGGTCATGGCCCTGGGTCCCTCCCCACCCTGTCTACCCTCACAGGACGAGCCACATCCCCACACCGGCTTTCTGTCATCGGAACTCCTAGTCCTGTAAAAAGTTCCATTTTCTGAGGCGGAAAAAATGTACGAAAATAAAATGCAGCAAATGCAGACGTTTTTGCATTTGTCTCTTAGCACCCCATTTTCTGGGTGGCTCAGTGGGTTAAATCCTCTGCCTTCCGCTCAGGTCATGATCTCAGGGTCCTGGGATCGAGCTCCGCATCGGGCTCTCTGCTCGGCAGGGAGCCTGCTTCCTCCTGCCTCTCTGCCTACTTGTGATCTCTCTCTCTCTCTGTCAAATAAATAAATAAAATCTTTAAAAAAAGTTGCATTTTCTTCGATAGCGCCCTACTGTTCCCCTGACCCCCCAAGCTCCCCATCACTGAACATATTCTCACAACAAGGCATTTCTCACATGAGGGTGAAAGCAAAACCAACCCTCAGCACTTTTCACTCAGGATGGAGAGGAACAGACTCACAGAGACAACACGGAAGGGATTCTGTGCCAAACGCACTTTTATGCCTCGTTGTAAGTAATGAATTTACAGGGACGCCTGGGAGGCTCTGTCAGTTGAGCGTCCGACTCTTGATTTTGGCTCAGGTCGTGATCTCAGGGTCGTGAGATGGAGCCCTGTGATGGGCCCTGCACTGGGCGTGCGGTCTGCTTGGGATTCTCTCTCTCTCTCTCCTCTCTGCCCCTTCCCCATCTCTCTCTCTTAAAAAAGAAAAAAAAAATGAATTTACAAAAGGAAGTACTAAAACATGATGAGAATTTGGGCTTTTCCCTTTTACAGAACCTTCTGTGGAAGGAGATGCCACAGGGTCCTCCTCGGGTGGGGAGCCCCGAGGGCGATGGTGGGGGGAGTGAGGATGCGGGGACCATTTTGGGGGGACTCCTGTCTGTGCCCACCTGCTTGACGAGGCTGCTGGTCCCCGTCCGGAGCATCGGGACCCGTGCCCTGGGGTCTTCCTATGTGTTTCCTTCTGTGGACTGATGCAGAACATTCACCAGCCCGGTTGCAATATCCCGACAACCCCGAAGGGAACAAGAGAAAACAAACGGGAAGCCCTTCAGAAGGAAGGAGACATACCAGGCGGCCTGCCATCCCCCGATACACACATGGATGGTCCTGGGTGAGGTATTTGCCTCCGACTTTAGAAGGTACCCAGCTTGGTGGAACAAAGCGAGCGTTCTAGGCTCCGTGCAGCTCAAGGACCTTTCGAGCTGCAGCGGGGCTGGACGGAAATTCCTCGTCGAGCACCCTCGCCATCTCTGTACCTTAGGACTTTCCAGCCAGCACATCCCGGTGCCTGCCGCTGTGGGAGAAGCCGCAGCCTGTCCGGGAAGGGGTCCCGGCCCTGCGGAGCTGACGGTCCAGTGGGAGAGACAGGTTCTGCCATCACAGGGTCGTTCAGGGGCTTCCCTTTGTTTTTAAAACAAAACCCACGTTCCCCTTGTGGCCCCAGAGGCTCTGTGCCGCGGCCCCGTCTTCGCGCCGAGCTTCCCCATGCAGTTCCCATCTCTCTGGGACGCCGGCCGCCTCCCGCCCTCTGCTTAGACGCATCCAAACCACCCTTCGGATCTTGGCTTCCCAGTAACTCTCCCCAAAACAAGGATCCCGGTGCTGCAAATCCAGCAAGACGCTCCGGCATGCCCCCCATTCCCAGCATGTTTGTTTCTGGGTCTGGGTCCACGGAGGGTCTGCGCCTCATCTGTGTCCACTGTGCTCATGCCCACTCTCCCGCCTCGGCTCGCCTTGTTCCTGGCTCCTGCCCGGCACTCTGTAAATGGTTTGGTCCGTGTGTGTTGGCACAATCCACCTGCACGTCCTCAAAATGCTCTCTATGCGGGACCCTCGAGACCATTCCCAGGCTGTCCCGACGGAGACCGGCCTGAGGTCTGCGATTTCTGGAAGATGAAGAAACCGCGTTCTGGGAAAGCATTTTTTTCCATAGCGCTGTAGAGATGGGAGTATCGCCCCCTGACTCGCCCGGAGCCTGAGTCGGGGAGGAGGGAAAGTCCGGGAGGCGTGGAGGGCCGAGAGCGACACGGGACCGTCACTGCTTCCGGGACCCACCTTTCTGTCCTTCATCCCTGGAGCGGGACTTGGAGGTGGCAAGAGGAGAGCACCATGGCAGCTCACCAGGGGACTTCCAAGAAGCCCGGGTTTCTCCTCATCTGTGAGACAAAATTGCAGACAGACCCCGCGGTGGTGGGATGCTGAGGGGCAGTGAGGAGCACCGGGCCCCTTCTCGCCAGGCCCTGTGCCGTGGGGCTAGGACAGTCCCAGGGCCGTGCCTGGGGTCTTGGCAATGGACGAGGATGGTGGCTGCGGGATGGCCCTGCGCTGTGTGGGAGGGACTCGACCCGCCCAGACTCTAGGCCGTGAGCAGCTGCCTTCCCAGGAGCAGGACAAGGAGCCCCACCTCCGACAGGCAGGCGTGTCCCCGCTGCAGGCCTGAGCCTTCCGGGGCTTGGGCTCTTGTTATTTTGGCTTTTCCATTTCTAGCTGCACCTTCAGGAGGTAAAGGGATGGAAGACAAGGCAAATGGTCCTTACGGGTGCGGCGGCTGAGCTGGGGGCCACGGCTTCCCGGGCACAGAGTCGAGCCACGAGGGAGGAGGGCCTTTGGGGCAGGCCCGTTCCCCGACTGCTTCTGTGCAAGCTGCGCTTTTGCCGGGAAGCCGGGAGGGTGTCTGTTGTGAAACCACCGGCTACTGGTCATCGTCGCAACCTCGTAACGCCCGAACCAAAGGGCTTCCTCAATAACTAGTTCAGAAGCTGAGCGTTTGCTCTTGCTTTGGCCTCGCCCGTCTACAACGCCGCTCTCCCTTTGTCTGCTGAAAGGCAATCCCTCCATCAAATTTCGGTTTGGGTCTTCTGGGCGCGTCTGGAGGCTCGTGCGTGTTAGTCATCAGTTTTGTGTGGGAAACACGGCTCCTGTCCAGAGGGTGAGCCCCCGACAGAACACAATGTGTTTAGGGAAATCTGGCTCACGGTGGTTTGCATGCCCTTCACCCTCGGCCGCAGTGTGATTTGAGGCGAGGGCTCTTGCTCGGGGTCGGCGCAAAGGAGGGAGGAAGCTTGGCTCAAATCTGTCTCTCCCTACGGCACCTGTGTGCGCACACACACCCCTCCCCGCCCCCTCACCACGTAGAGAGGTGACTCTACCCCACAGCTTTGACCCCAGGGGGTGGGGGTGGGGTGTTGGGTCTGCCCGTGGGCGGGGCTAAGGCTCCTAATTAGCAGGACCCTAATTAGCAGGACCCCACCAGCCATCAGCCCATCCTCTGCTCCCTCTTTTCGGTAAAGTCAGGTCAGCAGGTGGCCCCGAAGGCTCGGCATTGAGGGATGGGCAGGGCCTATCTTCACAGGGGAAGGAGTGGGGAGCACAAGGCCTTGCTTAAGTCCCATAACTTCACTTAACCACTAACCCAAACTGTCGAGCTTCGCAGGCCCCAGGTCGATACCAGGGAGAATCACGGGCGTGCCTGCCATGGGGAAACCGGTGTTTGTCTCACGTCTGGGTGTAGGCATCTGTGAGTGTGACAACCCCAGCAGGGACCCGCCAAGGGAAGAGGACGAGGAAGACACCCGGCTCTGAGGCCCGGCCAAAATTGCTGGAATCTTCGGCTCAGTACGTACGGCTGAAACGAAGATCTGTTTTAAAATGACACAGATAGGAAAATGGCACGTTCCCTGCCGGTGTGTTTGGAGGCCCCGCGTCTGCAGACTTGCCGTCTGTCGCGTCTCCCTGACAAGGTGGGTACTGGGGTTTCCTGGCGTCGGGCCTGTGTTCCCCCTGCTCGGGGAAGGGCAGCGGGTTTGATAAACACGAGCCCATTCTTCCGGGTCGAACTGACCAGCTCTTCTCCACGGGTGTGAGCACAGCTGGCGCCCTCCCCGTCAGGGACCGGGACGTTTCTGCATTTGTCTCTGAGCACACATGACGCCCCGGGTTGTAGCCGGCGGGTCTCTCTCCCTCTGGACTGTGAGCTCTCCGACAGCAGGAATCATGCCGGATGCCCTCCCACAAAGCTCGACATCTGTCCCCGTGCAGAAACACGGTTACGTGAGCCAACGAACCAGTGATGGGCGCTCAGGCCGCCCTCCCGCACACGCGCCAACCCCGTGAAGCTCTTCCACTTAAAACAATCTATTTATCCTAGGACAGTGTTTTCCACGTGCCTTGGATTCTCCTTTTCCCCCGCGTCACAGATGATGTGTGTAACCAACAGACTTACAGACATCTTT